>SAUA01000085.1:0-148883 GCA_004335185.1 Phoma sp. RAV-16-625
TTATTTTTTAAACACAAATTCCATTAAAAAATAAACTAAAAAAAAAAAAAAAAAAAAAAAAAAAAAAAGAAGATGCGACGTGTCATTCCTCGCATATGCATACCAGTAGTACCTAGTACTACCTAGCATACCACTAGGACAACGTTGGGGTAGTACGACAAGCGCCAGTCGTACGACATGCATGTGTGTGGTACAAAGGCGTTGAGGTGGCCCGAGGACGGGAGTTTGGGTGGTGGCGTGATTGCGTGCGGGGTGGTTGCCGTGTGTGTTCGAAGGGGGAGAGTGGGACTGCATGGGGATGTGGGTTTAGGGGGAGAGGGGTTGTTTAGGGACTTGTTCAGGACTTGTTCAGGACTTGTTCAGGGAGTAGTTCAGGAAGTTGTTGAGGAAGCAATTTGAGGAGTAATTTAGGGAGTAGTTCAGGGAGTTTCAGGGAGGCATGCTGCATAGCAGCTAATAGGATTCATTGTAAAGCGACGGATGGAATGCCGCTTCATGGGCCGTCATCCGCCGCAGCGCGCAAGCAGAAGAGAATCAACAGAGTATGAAATCGTAAGGAGGGAGCGCTCGACACGTCAGACGTGCTCGGGCTCCGAGGTGGGTGGGTCGTCGTCGACGCCCAGGGCGCGGAGCTTAGCCTCGACGGCGGCCACGACGGCCGGGTCGAACGTCTCGTCTTGCCGTTGCTTCTTCACACTGCAGAGCGTTAGTGCGGGCACGGCAGCGAGGGGGTAACGTGACTTACGGGGAGCGTGTGCACTGATCGCAACGCTCGTGGCCGCAGCCAGGGCAATGGGGCGAGCCTTGGCGGAACATGGTGTGGCATTGCTCGCACTCCCAGCGTACTATGCGGCGTGGTTTCCTCCAGATGCGGCGGAAGTGCTCCAGCTGCTTCTGTACATGGGCCTCGTCGTCGCTCTCGGCCTCGGCGTCTCCTGGGTAGCCGGCGGGCCACTTTGCGCGCTTGGCGGGCTCGCGTGGACACTTTGTGCATCGGGCGTGCTGGCACGAGGCGCAGGCGGTGGCGGTAGGGGGGACGAACAGGGCGTCGCACTTGTGGCAGGTGCGGCGGACGCGCTGTGTGGCGGGCTGGTAGGCGAGCTCGTTGCCGGAGCGGGTGGTGAGGGTCAAGGGCTTCTTCTTCTTGGGCTGGCCGACAGCGTCCTTCTCCTTGTCCTTGTTCTCGCCGGGCGCCCTTTTCTTGGGATACCGGGGGCACTTCTTGCAGCGCTTGTGCTCGCACTGGACGCACACCTTGTCGTGGCCGTAGAGGGCGCCGCAGTGGTGGCAGCTGCGGTGGACGCGCATGCGGATGGCCTTTTCCACGCGCGGCACCAGGGGGGCTGGGGCGGGTGCAGAGGTGGGCATGAAGTCGTGGGACTCGAGCGTCAGGCCGTACTTTGCGAAGAGAGCACGGGCGCGCTCCTGCTGCATGGCATTGCGGTCGAGGGGCGAGGCGAACTGGATGGGTGCAGGTGAAGGCGTAGCGTTGTCGTCGCGGGGGGAGGTGGGCTGGACAGGCGGAGCATTCAAGCTGGTGGTGGGGGTGAGTTGGTTGGCGGTGGCAGGACTGGATAGCGTCAGCATGGGACGTGGACAGAAGCTGGGGTCGACTCACGCAGCGGTGGGGACTTCTTGCCTGATCGACTCAGGCTTGGCGATCTCTTTCCCAACTTCAAGCTGCTGGGCTGCGTCTTCGCGCGGCACGTCCAGCTGCGATGGCTGTCGGTCGGCCTGGGGCAGCGTCTTGGTGGATTTCTCCCTCTTGAAGACGCTGCTCATGCGCTTCACGTATTTGCCCAGGCTCTTGCGGCGCTCCCCATCGTGCGGTCCAGCAGCGGGCGGCGGCGGGGGCGTCGACATGGTGGCAGCAGGATTGGCGCAGTCAACAGGTCAAGCAGGTGCGCGATGCCGTGCTCGACGATAGAATCACGAAGACGAAGTGCTGGGACGGGTGGTGGGTGGTGGGTGGTCAGCGTGCATGCATGGAGACGATCCTGGGGAGTGGTCCTTGGGTCTGAGACAGCGAGCAGACAGCGGGCAGCGAACGTAGCTTCGGGGGGACCGGGGGCGTGGGTTTGGGCGGTGGGCGGTGGAGCAACACGAACAAGGCCGGCAGTAGGAATGGCTCGTCCAAGGCAGCGGTGCTGTGACTTGGGGCAGTACAGCGTGGGAATGGGTATCGTCAACGGCCGGGCAGCGAACTCCAGAGTCCAGCGACGGTGGGCGGGACGAGGCAGCTGTGGCGGAGGGACAGTTATGTACGGGCACACACACACACACACACACACGACGCTCCACGGTCCACAGTCGACAGTCGACAGTCGACGGTCCACGGGTGCATGGCGTCAAAGTGGACTAGGGAGCCGCTTTCCAGCCGGCTGGAATCGAATCGATGCCGAACGGCCAGTGTGCACAAGCTTCGCTCAGCAGCTAGCACGGCGGCCGTTCGCTGCCAAGGCCAAGCACCAAGGATGACGGTGGGAGGTGGGCCGCAATGCAATCAGCAGCCATCCATGTGCATGCCTCTCAGGCTCTCCCCACGACCTGTCGCTGTCTGCCAGTCCGCCCAGCCGTCGGCCTTCCCCCGGGCCCGGCCAAAGCAGGCGACAGGGAATTCTTGACTCTTGTAACTACGGTAGGGATCCGCGTCTCGCTGCGCTGCTCTTGGTGCGCGCTCCGGGCGACGCAGACACGACAGCAGCGAAGCCAACCAGTCGTGCACGCAAACGCTGCATGCAGACAGCCTCTGCACAAGTCGTGCCAAACCAGCCTGGGCCTCGACCTCTGCCACCCAAGCCCAGCGGAGCACCACCCTGATTCGACAAGCTCCATGCCGTTCCCGTCAGCCTTGGCTCCACTAACGGACAAGGGTCCCTTCCGCTCCGTGGCTCCGTGTCCGTCTCCCTGGCTCCGCGGAGCACCTACAGTCTCAGTACCCAGCGTTTGGTGGAGACGTCTCTCTGAACATGACCTGGTGCAAGTCGACTTGGACGTGAACCCTATGCACCAGCTGCACCGCCCGCACCGCTGCACCGCCTGCACAGCGCCTTCCACGTCTGGCCTCACCCCCGCTCCCCATAGTAACAGCAACCCGGTCTGCTGTGCGCCAAATGGCTAATGCACTGCACTGCACACCACACACACACCATGTATCCATCACGCCACCACTCACGTCGCACCACGCCGCTGCCACGACGAGGCACAGCTCGTCTGGCACTTTGACCATGCTCGCTTACACAGGCACCATGTTCAACAACATCAACAATCAACCTCCACTCCATCTATAGTCGCACGGAGTTTTCCTCTCACTAGCCCAAGCATAGAGTTCGACTCCACGAGGCGCCGCACTAGCAACATCGTCACCCTCATAAAAGCATCCAGACTGCCCGAGACGCTCCCCCTGCAGCATGGCGGCAACGCCTTTTTTTACCTCCCTGCCGATGCTGCAACACACCTGATGTTCAGCCAGCGCCTTACCACCCAGCAAATAAATGTTAGCCAGCAAACATGTCCAGCCAGCAAACATGCCCAGACATCACCACGAACATGACGCTCCTCACCTTGAAAGCCCTTGACCGTGATGCACGTCCTCCAACCCCATCCCACGGCCACAGACTTGCAGCTTTCCGGTGACCTGGGCCTGGTGAGCGCACGCGCCCCTCGCTTCTGCCCAACCCCTGACAGCGCATTCGCCTGTCTCAACATTGTCGCGCGGCCACCTTTCATCCGCCCATCTCCCCGACGAACACGTAGAGCTGCAGCCTGAAGTCATTACTCCACAATCTACTTGTTCCAACACGAAACGGCTGCCCTCGCCGAGTTGGTCGTTGTCGTTGTCGTTGCCTCTTGTCGATCTGCCGTCGGCCGCATGCACCAGGCACACCCGTCGTGCACAATTGCGGCCTGCCACTCATCACACCGACTCATGACACTGGCCCTGGCACTGCTTAAACGAGCAGGGCATCAAACGGATTTATTGCAACGCTTCGGTACGACCCTGTTTACGAGCGTAAGTCTGGACCCAACCCGCAGCCGTTATTAATATGGAACTCCGGACTTGTTGCCCACGCGCTTCTCCAGACCTCTACAGTAATAGTAGGTTGCCAGCATCCCGCTCACACTGAACCCGGGAGCAATCACCATGCAGTCCTAGCGATCAAGATTTCTTCGTTTCGAACCGTTCATTCCTGCTGCGAGTAGCTGTATCCACGTCGCTTCGCTTTCGTTGTCGTATTCCACCTTCATTCAATCCATGTGCACCTCTTTCGAGCCCAGCAGACATTGTCGTAACACAACCCAAACTCACTGCCGCCGGGAATATCAAGCAAGCTCCCTGCTCCGATCAAACAGATTTACCCCCGTGCTGTCGCGAGTCATTCATGCCCTATAATCCAAACTGTTCAGCAATTGCATGATACACCGACGATTTTCCGGGTGAGCACAACGTCCATCTTGCTCTCCTACTCCATACCTCGTAACATGGACAAGCACCTCAGTCACCAGTAATCATTTAGGACCATTCCCCCTTGCTCCCAGCATCACCACATCCACGTCGCAAAAATCGTCGACGGTCCTCGCTGCGCTCATGCCATGTCCGCGCGAACCCCCGCCTCGTCCCGCCATCAAGCGGCCCTCCACGGAACACCCAACCTGCAACCATCTCGCCGGCCACCAGATGCAGCAGGGACTCTGTGTCGATCACCAGCGGGCAGCCCAAAAACGGCGGTATTCAAACTGCCGACTCGGGAATCAGCCCATTTGCTGCCCCTTGCCCCAATAGTAGGACCGATATAGACGGCCTTGCGACTGTATAGGGATCGACATCCGTAATCCCATCCCAATCCCAATCACTTTTCCATGTAGGTAGGCATCAATGTACCTGCCGCGTCCTCTCCCGGCCAAAGCCGCAGAACCGTTGGACATGGGTTTCTCGGCATCTTCCCAAGGCCGAACTGGGATCGGCGACGTCACGCCGATGGCGACCTCGTTGGGCATGTATGCGTTTTATTGACATGATTGGAGAGATAGGTAAGTCAGGCATCTAACATCAACCTAGCTTGTACGATAGCTGCTGGCATAGTAGTGTAGATAGGGAACAGCGTCTGGGGGTACGGACCGAAAATATAGGTATTACTGATCTTTATCAAGAGTTCTTGAATGATCTACGCGCTTCGGATTGCCCCGGATTTTTCAACAGCAGCAACGGAGAGAACGGATAGTGTCCGGCACTGAGCAACTACTTGCTTTATGACATGCCTCTATAATGATTCTCAGGAAGATAACGTACTCAAGTCTCTTCTCTTCGCAGTCGCTGGTCTTGAACAGAGCACTACTAAGATCCGCGCCTTCTCGAATATATCGACGCCCCATCATGACCGAACCCTCGCTCACCAACTCGCTCCGCGAGAAGATGCTCAAAGACGAAGTAGCCTACACCCTCACCGTGAAGCTCGTCCGCAGCGTCGAGCTCCCCATGATGGCCAAAACCGCCGGCTACGACGGAATCCTAATCGACATGGAACACTCATCCATCGGCCTGGCCACCACCAGCCAACTCTGCATCGCAGCCCTCTACGCCGGCATCGCGCCCATCGTCCGCGTCCCCTCCAAAGACGCCTCCTTCGTCTCCCGCGTCCTGGACGGCGGCGCCCTCGGCGTCATCGTCCCGCACATCCGCTCCGTCCAGGACGCGCGCGACGTCGTCGCAGCCGCCAAATTCCAACCCCTGGGCCACCGCTCCGCGACGAATAACCTCCCGCACTTCCAATTCCGGCACGTTGCGGCACGGAAAGCTAACCCCCTCGTCAACGCTAACACGCTCGTCATCCCCATGGTCGAAACCCTCGACGCCGTAGCCTGCGTCGACGAACTAGCCGCTCTAGACGGCGTCGACTCGCTGCTCATCGGCACAAACGACATGACAGCCGAACTGGGCCGGCCTGGCGACTACGATAATCCCGAGCTGACGCACGTCTACGAGAAGACGATAGCCGCGTGTAGGAAACACGGTAAGTGGGTGGGGATTGGCGGACTGCACTCACGGCTGGATCTCGTGGAGAGGTATTGTAATTTGGGGGCCAGATGGGTCATGGCTGCTGCTGATGGGCCGCTTTTGATGGCGGGGGCGACGAAGAAGGCGGGGGAGATGGCGGAGTTGAGTTCGAGAGTTAGGGCTAAGGGGCGGGGGTAGGCTGGGGATGGGGTGGGGGAGTAGGTGGGCTTGGTTTGGATGACAATGAAAGCGTCGAGATGCGCTAGGTTAGAACATCAGCTTTCGAATATCAATCCAAATCGCTACACACAATCCACCTACCCTCCCACCACCGCGCCACAACCAGCAGCACACCCCCAGATCCCCCTCCCAACCAGCGAAGCAAGATGGCTAGACCACGAGCGCAATGCCTCTCGATCTGCTTACCACGGTATAGCGTCAGTACATGATTCTATAGCGCCACGCGGGCAAATGCTCCGCGGGAGGCTGCGGTGGAACTATGCACTGCTCGGGACGGGGGAGGAATTGTCTGGTTGGTTGATTGAGATTTATGTACGTGTACTGATGCTACTGTCCTCTGACTACCTCTGAAGCATCTCGGACATACATCTCTAGTGTGTAATGGCTTTATTAATGTCTCGGGCTTGCGGGCGGTGCTGGAGACGAAAGCACAAGCACATGGTTTGGCATCATCACCTGGGGTTCTGGACTGGCCTTAGTAGGCACGAGCAGGGCGTTTGCGAGTGCTGTTTCTGACGACTCGAGGAGCGTTGAGGGTGTTGTTGTGAAGTGGATGTGATGTAGATATAGATGTGTTTTGTTCTAAGAGAGAGCTCTAACCAAAATATCAAATGTTCGCATTGCCTTCTAGGCTGCCCTGCCCGTTAATGAAAGCGCTTCCAGGAAATCCCGAACTCGAACTTAAAGTAGTGGCATTTACACCCCTTAACTACAAGTCCCTAGCATTAGACTACGAGAAGACATGCACGGCACGATAATAAAAAAAAGCGTCCCACCTATCACTATCTCTAAAGCTACTCCTAGATGCTAAAATATTGTTCATGGGTAGGGATCTAAGGCCGTAGAAGCTGGGGGGCTCTTTGCTGCGTGGAGAAGATGGAATTTTTGGGTAAGTAGGGTTATATACGTAGAGCTAAAATCCTAGTTTTAAGACTTTAGTACTAGGTATCTCTAAACCTGACAATGACTAACCTTCTATAGGTTGTTGTTTAAAGATTTCCATTTAGTTCTTTTTAGGGGTTCTCTATGTGTGTAAATGATAATGTTTCTATAATAGTGTTTAAATGCACGGCGATATATACGCACCTACTTAAATTTAAAATAGTAATTTCATCAACACAGACTATGAATGTAGGCAGGTAAACAATTAGCTACTCTTCTATAGTTATTGTATTTAATCCACATTTTGCCCTACGTCCTGAACCTAACCTATCAATTCACTGTTAACTAGCTATAGCTAGCTAATTAGAACTTCTTGCTTGTAAACAACGTATTTTTAACTGTAGCCGTGTAAATCTAGAGTGTGTATATATTGCCGTGCACTAATATAGATAATCTATAAGAGCTAGAATTTTTACTATAGAAAGATCTAGATAGAAGAATATACCAGCATATATAGAGAGAGAAAAATATCAAGAGACAGACAAAACCAAAGACCATCCCCTGACCATCAACCCCCCCAAGAAACCCCCAGAAACACACAACCCCACCCCAAGCTCCAAAAACCCCAACCACCTCTCGTCTCGCAGCACATCCCAGAATATCTACCAGCAGCAGCGAACCATCAACCCAGCAGGCAACTAGAATCTTCTTAGCGGAGCGCGTGGTGTGTCGGCTGTGGCTGAGCGACCGACACGCGGCGGTGCAAGGCCAGGGCGGTTGGTGGGGCTGCTGCTGTTGTGTGGCCTGGAGTTTATCGAGGAGATGGAAATGGGGATGTGGAGGGGGTTGTCGCAATGGATGGTGTTTTTTGTAAAGGGTGTGCGTGGTGGATTCTAGGGCTTATGGGGAGTGTGGGTCTGCGGTACTTGGTTGGATGTTTAGCTGACGAGATTGGGGACTGGGTGTTGGTGAGCAAGTCTTGGGTGTGAGGGCTAGCGCGGTGGCTGTGGGGGATGCTGTAGATGTTCTGTATTGCTTGTATTGTGTTGTGTTATGGTACTCTACTCTACACTAGGTAGAGGGTGTGTATAGAATACACCACTACAAGCCGCAGCGATGCTACGTGCAATGTTTTTAACGACAACTTGTCGACAAGGGGTATTATCCATTCATCCTTCCATCCATATCCAGATCCGAACCACAACGCCGTTTGCAAAACATTCATCCGTAGGCTGAACACGCCTTCAATTATTCCAAGAGACACGTAATCCCCATTTCGAGACGCCCTGTTCTGTGCAGCCGCCTACCGCCCACCCAACAGTGGATCATCGTCAACACTCCAAGTCTGCGCGTCGAGGCGTGCTTTCTTCTCGTAGCGCGTCTCGCTGAATCCGTCGCCCGAGGCGTAGCGCTTCTTCTTGACGGACTTCTTCTGCTGCGGCACGTCGGTGGGTTTCGGGGTGCTGACGCGCGAGCTGCCCAGTACTGGGGTGGGGAGCGAGGTGTCGGTGAGGGACGGTGGGGAGGGGACGTCGGTATCGTTGAGGTGTTCGTCGCGCTGTGCTGGGGGGTCGATGGAGAGGTGGGCGTTGTGCAGCGTGTTGTTGGCATTAGATTCGACGGCTTCGTTGCTGAGGGTGGTGTCCTGCTCGAGCTGGTGTGCAGCCTCGTTGCGTTCTTGCAGCCAGACGGCGTGTTGCTCCTTGTAGCTCTTCTCCGTGTTCTGCATCCAGGTCTTCTGGTCTTTGTCTTTCTCGCACATATCCACACAGTCTGGGCATTTGATGTAGAAGCCACCGCTGGGAGAAGGCTCGCCTAGCAGCTCGAACTCGGGGAGGTTCTGGCCAACGAGCTCGGTCGTGTCCCAGTCCAGACAGTCCTCGCAAAAGCCCTGCGGACACCATCGGCACCTGAAGATGAGACCGCCGGCGTCGGTGGTGTTCTTGCCGCAGTCGGCACAGCTGTGCTGCGAGCAGTAGAAACCGTTGAAGCCCTTGACCTTTGACTGGTATTCGGGTGCGAGGCAGTCGTAGTGGTATGCACGAGGGCAGGATTTGCACTCAACCATGTGCCCCGTCTCGTCGCCTTCAAAACACCCCAAACAGTGCTCTTCGTGCACAATCTCGCGACGCTTCTCACGCACTGGATCAGCGAGCCGGGGGTCCTTACCGGCAAAGGTAGGCACGGCCTCCCAATCGGCGCAGTTCATGGACTCCTTCGAGATGGCAAAGCCATCAACCATGACGGTCGTGTTTTTGCCACGACGTCGGTCTTCACGTGTGACGGCATCCGGCAGGATGTTGGCGGCATTCCTGCTGGCTTTGGTGTCGCGTTGGCGCTGAAAGCGCTTGCCGTCAAAGACTGCACATTCGACGCGCTCCATGACAGACAGCCACTTCTCTTCGTCAACTTCAGAGTGCGCGTCCGAAGTATGTGTTTCGTCAGCGGGCTTATCTCGACACTTCGCCATCATGGTCTCGAGGTCCCACGACAACATGTCCGTGACGTCGATTTCCGGGTGCGATAGTGTCTGGGCTCCTCGACGGATGAGAGTCTTCAGCTGAGTTGAGTCCATTTGCGGCATGTCGTCCGTGATTGACGCCTTGCCCTTGGTAGGCGTCTGGTCGTCGTGGATATTGCGCATGGACTCTGTGATCTTCGCTGAGAGATACAGCTTCTTGCGGATGCGCCCCATCATCTGCTCCTCGACTGTGCCTTGCGTGCAGAGCTTGTAGATCGTGACAGGCTTCGTCTGTCCAATGCGATGGGCGCGGGCTTCGGCCTGCAGTGTGATCTGAGGATTCCAGTCTTCGTCGAGGAAGATGACGTCCTGAGCACTGGTCAAGTTGATACCAAGGCCGCCTGCCCTAGTCGAGAGAAGCATGACCTTGTAGTCTGAGTTGGACTGATTGAAGAGACGGATGTCGAGGTTCCGGCGAGCACGTCCGGTGCCACCGTCCAAACGAAGATGTCTAAACTTCTCGCCGTGGTTGCTGATGAGCGACAGCAGATCTTCGCAGCAGTCGAGGGTATGTGTGAAGCCCGAGAAGATGAGGACCTTCTTGCCCTGCTCGAAGATGGTATGCTTGAGCAGCTTCTCAAGCAAGATAAACTTGCCAGATGCTCGAATGACATGCTCGCCGAGGTAGTAGGGGTCGGGAGCGACGCCAGGGAGGAGGTAGGGGTGCGAACAGCATTTGCGCAGCTGCATGACCAGGTTCATCAGTTTCTGCCAGGCCGACTTGTTGGTGACGGAGCTGTTCTGTTGCTCCTTCTCGATGGCTTGCCGCATGATTTCCGCTGTCTCCTCCCACTCGCCGTCACCGTCAATTGCGTCTGGTCTTGCTTCAAGCAATTTCATCTTTTGCAGCAACCGATCGTCCTCCTTGTCTTGGTCTATTGCAGCCTTCTCCTTGTCTTTGCCGTTTGCAAACAGGTCTTTGAGCATGCCATCATCGACGCGGGTCAGCAGTCGAGTGTACCAGAAGCGCTGCATAGGCGTCAACGGGACGTAGAGAAGCACCTCTTCCTTTGGCGGAAGACCCAGATTGACATTGGGGCTGTCTTTCATCCGACGCAGCATGATCAGCTGTAGCAGATTTCGCGCATCATCCATAGTCTTCTTGTTGATCTTGCCGCGTGTGAGGTCAAAGGACTCTTTGAACAGCAGCTGGGTGTTCTCAGTAAAGACATCTGGATACAGCCAAGCCAGCAGCGCCCACATCTCAACAAGGTTATTCTGCAGCGGCGTACCGGTCAGGATCATGCGGAACTCTGAGCTGATGTTCCTGAGGGCAGTGGATATGTTTGTCGTGCTGCTCTTGATCTTGTGACCTTCATCGAGGACAACATATCGCCAGAGGAAGGATCGCTTGAACCAGTCTGCATCGGCCTGGAAGGTGTCGTAGGTGGTGACGATGATCTTGTAGGACGAGCCGGAATCTTCGTAGGTGGAGACCTTGAGGCCAGCCTTGCGCGAAGCCTTGCGGCCCTTGACCTGCTCGGTCTCGTTGCCTTGCATGTCTTCCATCCCTAGTGCTACTCGCTTAAGGCGATCGCGTTCGTTCTTGGATCCATGAATGCGCAGAACCTTGAGTTCTGGGACCCACTTCTGGGCCTCTGTGACCCAAGAGTTGAGGACGCTGAGCGGGCAGACGACGAGATACGGGCGAAGCTCTTCAGAGGTGGTGCCAGTCTTTCGATCAAGCTCCTCGAGGTACTGAAAGAGCGAGAGTGTTTGTAAGGTCTTGCCCAACCCCATCTCATCGCCCAGAATGCCGGAGAAGCCGTTGTTGTACAGGTAGACCATGTAGGATAGGCCGGAAAGTTGATATGGCTTCATGGTGGCGGTGACGCCCTCTGGCTGCTCTTTGAGCTCCTCATACTCGGCAATAGGCTTCGCCTTGTGGTTGCGAAGAAGCTTGGTGACGTAGTTGTGGGGCGGCAGCAAAGGCAGAAAGTAGTCCTTGTGGGCGAAGAGGAAGTTGTTCGCCTTGACCTTTGACTTGTGCGCAATGTCATCCCGGAGGCGAGCTCGTGCTGTGTCGAGTTTGGGCGGCTGGGCTGTCTTGCGCTTTGTCGGTGTCGGTCGCTGCTGTGCTTGGAGCGTATCTGATTCCAAGACACGCGTGTGCCGTCCACTGCGCCGGCGCGGGGCATCGTCGTCCCTCTTCTTTCTTGCCTCCATTTTGACGTCGCTGTAGGTGTCGTTGCTGCGCAGGTTCTTCTTGTAGCCGCGGGCGCGGATGGGGCGAGCAAGCTCGTCTTCACTGGAGGGAGTGTTGGTGGGCACAGTCTCTGTGGTTGCCTGCTTGGGGGGTAGTTTGCGCTTAGTAGTCTTCGTCTCGACCTTCACTGGGAGCGACTCTGGCGAGGCGCTGGGCGAGGGGCTCAGTACGGTGTAGCTTGGTGCTGGACGGTGTCGCAGTGATCGTTTGCTGTCTGTGTCGACTGGGATTGCCGCCACCTCTTGCTTGGGAGCGGCCTGGGAAGAGATTCTGCGCGACTTGGTGGCTGAGCCGGCAGAGTTCTGCGAGCCAAACTGCGCGAGGAGGTTTTCGAGGTGACCGCCGCGGCGCTGGGGGGTCGAGGGCAAGGGATTGCCGAGTGACCTGCGAGGACGGTCCGCCATGTTGCCGTTTGTTGCAGCCTAGTGGCTGTGTGAGATGGTGCGAGGATGATCAAGTCAAGGTGACGGCGAGATGGATGGTATTATAGGGGGAGCATTGTATTTCAAGGTCCAGCCTGGCTCTCAGCGTGATGCAATGGGGCCGGTGAAGGTGAATAGCAGCCAATGCGCCAATCGTCGCACTGCATGCGCCAACGTACCGAGACTCCCAAAAGCGGTGACGGTCAAGTGAAGGGAATGAGGTGGAGTGCAGTGAGGACGATGTTGCTGCCCCCCGGCCAACGCGACTTTGGCATGCGGCGGCGCGACTCTCTGCTCTTTCACGCGCTAACGGTGGCAAACCGGAGACAAGCCGATAACACCGACGACGCAACAAACGTCCCTTCACCGGCGACAGGCCAGCGACCAGCGTCGCACCCCCGCGCTCGCGCCCACCCCCGCCATGACGCAGCCGCTGACGGCCTTCTACCCCATCTTCGCCTCCAAGTCCGACGGCCACGACATTGTCAACCAAAAGGGCTCCGTGGTCAGGAATGGGCCCACGCAGGAGCAGCTGGACCGCTCGCCCAACGCCCAGGGCCAGTGCGACTACTACCGCCTAATCGAAAAAGATGACCCCAAGCACGTCGACTGGAGGAAGAAGCTGGGCGGCATGCTCTTGCGCGAGATTGGCGGCAAGCAGCACGAAGGTGCGACGTTGGACAGCGCATTCAATCGACAGTGACTGACCACCGACGGCAGACAAATGGCAGCAGTGCATCCTCTGGGAGTTTCCTGAAAACTACAAGCTGTACGAGCACATCAAGACAAAGGCAGACGGCCAGGCCAAGACGGTCAAGAACCACTCCGGTGGCGGACACGACCGACAAGACGCCTATCTGTATGGCTACCCCAAGGGCCCGCGAAAGCGCTTCAGGAGCCCCGTCGAGTTCTTCCCGCACCTGCTGTGGCTGTGCACCGACGAGGCGAGCGACTACCAGAACTGCACCTGCAAGATGTGCTCGCCCGTGCAGCTCGAGATGGAGAAGCCCGTGGCCAAGGTCGAGGTCAAACCTGAGATGAAGCGGGAGAACAGCGACGTCCAGGTCACGGGCCGCAACAATCCCGTCGTGCAGATTCCCCCCCGCCGTCTCCCAGTCCCGCCAATACCAAGCCCGATCGTGAAGCCTGCCACACCTGCCACCATGCCTGCCTCCACACCTGCTGCGCCTCACATCAGAGCCCCTACGCCACTACAATCTTCGCCGCTCCCAGACCCCCGCTCCATCGACCAGCAAATCGACAGCCACTACCACAAGTTCATAAGCCGCCAGGGCGAAGTCGTCTGGTACTACAGACCCAAGACCGGAGCGTGGGGCCTTGGCCTCGTGCTTCGAAGATGGGTAGACAAGACTGCCGTTGGGGGCAAGGCTTACCACATCCAGCCCCTGTCCCATCCACACGATTCCCTGGCTCCCGAGCTCGTCTCCACGGAGAACGAGATGAAGCCTTGGCTGGCCTGGTCTGCGCCAACCTATACCTACGCCTATCTGCAACAACACCCCAACATCCCATTCGAGAAAGTCGACTGGCAAGGTTTGATGGCGGGGAGGTACGGACAGGGTGTTGCAGGCGTCGACGCTTCCATCATGGCTGCCAAAGCCGTGGACACAACCTACACCCTCTTCGACTACCTCAAAAAGACCGCAAACGAGGGCGTGCAGGATGCCCACTACAACGGCCTGTTTCTGGGAGCCGAGAAAATATGGAGAGGCGACGTCGTGCGCTTGCGAGTCGGACGCGATACCGACGTCATGGTTGTCACCGACATCATCGAGCGAACCTCACAACAAGCCTCTGGGCAGTCAGCCGCGACCGTGCTCGTCACTGGTGACATTTACAGCTACGCAACCCTGCCAATCGCCAACCCAGCCCAGCTCCCAGAGCCTCCGAAAAACCCAAACATTCCCATTCGAATGCGGGAGGACATGGCATGGCGCAACCGCCTCCTAGTCCCTCATACACGCACGTTTGCCTACTGGAAACTCGCTGTGCCCGCATCACGCTTCGACATCGCCGAGGTCAAAGGACGGTGGTACGAAACAGCCCTCGTGTTCGAAGAGCCCTTCACCAAGTCTGTCACCAACAACGAAGGCGGCAATGGCGTGTGGATGAACTCTCGTGGCGACGCTACGGGCGTAGGCAGGATGACAGGGGTGCCGCAATCACAGCGTTTGAACGCGTTCGGAAGGGCGATTCCAGAGACTGCACAGCTGGTCGACGGCATCGAAGCACCAGAGCAACCACAGGCGCACGTCCAAGAAGTTGCCATGGGCCTGAGCGGTCATGGCGCGGACGTGTTCACCGACCTCATGGACTTTGATCACATTGGCGACGCAGGTGCGGGTCCAGGCTATGATTTCAATTTCTAGCCTCCGCCCGTGATCCTGACTTGTTGATGGTGTACTAACAGATGCCTGTAGCGAGTTGACGGCCCGCAGCGTCAAGCAAGGAGATCAACGTAACTACTGTGTTCTGAATAACGAGGTGCTTGAGGTGGGTGGGAAAGAAGTTTTACGAATCCTTCTTATTACTAGTGATAGAGCGAGAGCATGGGAAGGGAGTTTGTGGAGTCTTTAGTCTTGGTGTACAGTCAGGGAGACCAGTTTCGTCGCGTGGTAACGGTGCAGGCTTGGTGACGGATATACCCCAAATAAGCACGAATCGTACTCTTGAATCTGCAAATAGCAAAAGTCACACGTCAGCCTGCGAATTACACACCTGTCCGCACCTCCGTTTTCTCCGCAATGCAGGTCCGGTCCTAGCGCCAATGACGTCGCCCGTCGCGCCTCGAACCTCAAGCTCCAGCTACAGCTTCAAACTTCCAAACCTCCAAACCAAAACCCCCACACACGACCAACAATGCGACCCCTCACCTCCCTCCTCCCACGCACCCTCCGTGTTGCCCTCCCTCAAATCTCCACCCGTCCCTTCACCCTCTTCCCCTCAGCAACCAACCGCGCACATACAAACCGGCTCTTCGACAACGTCCGCCAGCCACAGGACCTGCACACGCTGACGCTGCTCAATGCCGCCGATAACCGTAGTTTGATCACTTTCTGGAGCGCGAGTTGGTGCCAGACATGCCAGGCGGTAAAACCGCTCATCAAGGAGCTGATTGAGGAGGAGAGGGTTGGGGAGGCGGAGGGCGGGTTAGGGTTTGTGGTTAGTTTATCTGCAGGTTGGATTGGGGTTCTTGACTGAGGTGCTGACGTGAAGATAGGAGGTGGAAATGGATAGCACGCTCATCGGAGACCTGCCAATCACGTACCGCATCTCGAGTATGCCGACGCTGCTGGCGTTTAGCAGGCAGGAGGCACAGTTTGATACTGTGCTGAGGAGACCTGAGGATATGAAGAATAAGGATTTTTTGCGCGAGTGGCTGCTCACTGAGGCGAGGAGGGGTGGGCGGAAGGGTGGAGGTGGTGGTGGGGGCTTGTTTGGTTGGTAGATTACCCCCCTCCCCCCTGTGAGCGGCGCGCTGGCTGGACGGCCTGACTGTGATAGGCTTGGGCGGTTCTGGCGATGGTAAAGGAGCGAACAGTGCGTGAGAGGGGACATTCGATGTAAGTGAGCATTCCACTATCAAACTATGGACAAACTCCACGGCAAATAACCCAACGCCTCTAACACCAACCCAACAGAATACCAAACTCAAACTGTAAAACACTTCTCTGTACATACACAATACACAAACATTCAACCCCAAGCCCAGCGCCAAACACCCCTAACCTCAACCTAGATCCAAATCAAAACGCTGATAGAAAACCTAAGTCCTCCACCCTCCGCCACGGCGACCCCGTCATCTTCACATCCCCGTCCCCTCCACCATCGCAGTCTATGTCTACAGCCGCGAGAAAGTTCAGATCTCCACTGAATCGCTTGACTCGCTTTCGCGACCTTTCAAGTCCTGTATTAGTATTTACATCATCGAACGTTCGTTTAAGGCTCTTGGGCTCGATGTCATCGTTGTCGCTGTATTCGTCGTCTGTCGAGCCTTCGGCGTCGCGGTCGGTTAAGTCGTCTGTTTCGTTTTCGTTATCAACTTCAGCGTTGCCTTCTGATGTAGGGTTGGCTGGGGGGTCTGAGGGTGGTGAGCTCAGGGGCTCTGAGGGCTCTGAGAGTTCGGAAGATTCCTCTTCTGGGTCGGGGTCTGGTCCTGGTTGAAAATTGGCTTGAGAATCGGCTTCTTCTCCGGACTCTAGTTCTTCTCCAGAATCAGACCCAGATCCAGATTCGGATGCAGATTCTGCTTCATCGCCAGCGATGTCTGCCTCGGAAAAGTCGACGTTGCTGCTGTGGTCGTACGGCACCTGCGTTCCCAGCACGGCCGCAAGATCTTGCATGAACAAGTCCTCCACGCGGTCGGCCAGGCCCACCTCACCAAGGAACTCATATCCTCCATCTTGGTAAATAGTCGCCGAACCGTCTTGATGCCGCGTTGTCTCGAACCGTCGATCCTCCGGCACTGAAGCCAGCGAGCGCGACGTAACAAGATTGTTGCAAAACAGCCACGCAACCAGCGTCTTCCAATCCAGCAAGCCCGCAACAGCCGCGCGAACCAGTACCCAGAACTCTTCGTAAAAGTCCGCGCCGAGCACGAGCTGCTCAGAACGCGGCATGAGTCCTAGAGCGAGGATCCACGCGTTCAGAATCGTGTGCAGCCCGCACTGCCAGGCGCCCCTACGCTGGGGAAATACGACGACCTGGCTGTGCTGCGGTCGGAATCTCACAGCCCCGTCTTCGTTGCGCTGGCGCGCCCAGCCTAGGTTGGTGGCTGTGTGACGTATCCTTTTGTGGATAAGATTTTGCACTACATCTTCTCTATACCGCCGCGGTGCGCTGTCGAGCGTGTATACGCAGAACTGCCGCGTCGTTGGGTTGTTGATCGTTGGTTCTCGAGACTCCTCCTGCACGACCGTGAGGAAGTGATGGCTTCTATTTCCTCGGCTCCAATCGATATTCGACGTCGTTTTCCCCATCAGTGTCAGTTTCTCTTGCTGGATATCTGTGTCGTTGATCGTCATGGGCAACAAGAAGCACCTTCTAGGCCGCGAGACAGCACCGTCCGCACTTGTGCTATAGCAGGCTATCTGTATGTTGTTCCGCGTAGACAGCGCAAAGCCGCAGGTGAATGGTGTGGTGCTGGTCGCGCTGTGCAGACTCGCTTGGCGAGCGTCAATGGCCTCGACGACCGCCGCGATGGCGAGATTCACTTCTCCCAAGTCCAGATGCTCCTTGAATCGGCAGTCTGGGATCCCGCCTGCGAGTTTATCGTCTAGCTTCGCATTCGCAAGCAAGGTTTGCAGCAGACCCAGTCCTTCGCCAGTAAGCGCGCAGTGTTGTTTTTGAAGTCGACCTAAGCTAGACGCTTGCGACCTCGCGTTGCTGAGAAAGTCTCGGTACAGGCTGAGAAAGTGCTCGGGAGAAGTCTTTTTGATTGCTTTTCTCTGCCACCGGAGCGAGTCCAGGAAGAAATTCGCTCTGTCTACGCCGATCTGCGCTCCCGTGGTCTTGGTCTGCTTGGACTTATTCTTCGCATCTGTTGCAATGCAGAAATACGTGTAGAAGCGCAAGGACTCATCGCTTGACATCCCGGGATATAATTGTCCCAGAGCAGACAGCTTTTTGGCTTTTTCTCGGCGAACAGCTTTTAACACAGGTGTGCACTCGTCTCCAGAAGAAGAAGTTTGCTCGACGCCGTCGGGGAGGTGAATTGCATTGCTCCCCTTGATTTCGTTCAGATCACTGCCCTCGAGCGACCAGTGTTCCATATCCTGAATATTGAAATCCTGCAAGCGCTCATTCAGCTCGGTTTCATTACGCAACCGCACCGTGTTGGTGAAGCGGCGATCTTGCGGTACAGTTCCTTCGTGCACGAAACGGTGGCATCGCAGGAAGGCGTATATAAGCGTCCAGTCCACCACGCCTATACGCGCGAGATGAACAATATCGAGCACCGTCTGAAACAGATTCCCTGTCCCCGCAGCCTTGCTATCCCAGATAGGCGCAGCATGAGGATTCAGCTCCAATTCCAGCGCCAGCGCCCAGGAATTCAAAATCGCCGCGTACCCGCACTCGTCATCGCCTGGCTGCTGCGCGCAAGGAACCCACGTAGCGGTCTCAGGCCGCGGGACGTCTTTCCACGACGCGAATTTCTCTCGCCACCACGCCATGCCTTCGGCTGTCGCCATGACCATGTTGAAGACCCTGATCCTCGCGGCTCTGGTGTAGTGCGCTGCCTTGGAGTCTAGGATCGATACGGTCATCTCGTCGTTGCGGTTGAATTGCACCACTCCTAAGACAGTGTGGTTATCCTCTACTACCGGCACGAACATGGGTCTACCGAACCTCGGGGCTGCCTGGAGCACGATATCTTGCCTGTGTTTCTGATCTGTCTGGTAGCACGCCTGCACGTCGGTACCGGAGACGGCACAGAATCCCTTGCGGACGTCCTGAATGCTGGTGATCGCTAGCGTTACGGATGCAATTGCTAGAGCTACTTCCTCATTCAGTAGCCACCTGCCTGCCTCTGTGCTCGCCGAGACCTCACTTCTGAGCGAGCCGAGGCGTTGGCGCGTGTCTTCGTCGCTTAGCAGCGCTGCGAGCTGCTCTTTCACGTAGACGCAAGGCTTATCCGTGCTGGTAAAGTCAGCTGTGGACTGGCGCGGCTGCGTGACGAGTTCGTGGTACGCGTCCCGTAACTGCTCCGTGTTGAGGGTCAGTGGAAATTTGTCCGTCTTGAACAGAGCCGGGACGCGGATGGAGACGTCGGTCTTGTCCCAACCGTCCCAATTCTGGAATACCACCCCGTGAGGTCTTTGCATGGCGGCATGGACGCGCTTCGAGAAATTATATCCACACGGTGCTACTTTGCGGAGAGTCTGATCGATTTCGACATCTCCATCCACAGAGGACGTGAATCGCCGTTCCTCACCAGGCAGCTCCCCAAGCTTCACGTATCCATAACACAGCAAGAAAGACCAAACCAGCTTCCAATCCGCAAGCCCCGCAAGCACAACAGCAATGACCTCGCGCCCCCGCTGGAAAAAACCATCCCTCGGGGCGAAATTAATGTCGAGCGTACAGTCCAGCATCACACTCCACGCGTTGAAAACAGCATAGTATCCGCACTGCCACAACTCCAGCTGTCGAGGCCCCAACACCCAGGTCATCCCAGGAGGCAACTTCACTCCGTTTGCAGCGCGCCCAGGACGCCAGTGCGCCTCAAGGGTCGATGTGACGGTGTCGCGGAACTGCTGTCGCTCGACTTGTTTCAGCGTCCAGGGCGCGGAGTCGACGACGTGGCATGAAGCGTTTTCTTCGGATGATGTAGATGACTGCGCGACGACAAGCAGCGTGTGCGTCTCATACTGCCACGGGAGTAGCACAACGCCGTCCGTCAACACGTTCAGATCGCCGTCGGCCCTTACAACTCCATTTTGATCCAGTGGCTGTTCAACCACGGCAATACCTTCGCCAGCACGTTGGAGCCGGTTCAGATCACGCGCGACTGTGTTGATGCTGGCGAAGACGTCGTTGGAGCTAATTGCGGGATTCTGGAGTTGGAGGTTACTGTGATCGGGGATGTGGACTTGTGCTTTTTTTGCGGTTATTGTGCGGTGGAAGAAGCTGCATGCTTTGTCTTTGCGGGATTGTTGGCTGGTGATTGGTCTTGGTGCTGGTGGTGTGGTTCCAGGAGGAGGCTTCGTCAAATTAGATGCAGGTGCTTTGGGCGGAGCGGCACCACTGGGTTCAGGAGGTTTCGGGGCTGTTGCTGGATTTGCAGAGCGGGCTGCGCGGTGGAAGTCGTTGGATCGCTCGATAAGGTGTGCTGTGGTCTCTGTCAACTGCCAGTGTCCTTGATCGACGAAACGAGGTAGGTCGCTCAAGAGCTCGTCGGACATCTCGTCAGCCGGGAACAGATCAGAGTGTACTTTTCCCATGCCCGTCTTCACAGCAAGACAAGACTTATCCTCTGTCTTTGGGTCCGTAAGCTCAGCATCATCCGCCTCCTTCTGCTCCCCAACCGCGCGCTCAAAGCTCCTCCCACCCTGCCTGAACCGCCTATCAAGAGGCGGAAGACGCTCACTTCCCTCATTCCCCACCAGCTCCTCGCGCTCAACAAATCCTGTACACCTGAAAAACGCAAGCACCAGTTTCCAATCCAGCGAGTCCCGCCGTGCGAGATCAAACAGCCACTGCGCTCTCGTGAAGAAGTTCTCACTCCCGTGTTGGGTTGGTGTGAAAGTGGGGTTGACTTGTAGGTTCATTGCGAGGGCCCAAGCGTTTAGGATGGTGAAGGTCGATGCTTCTTCCGGGTGAGCGCGCTGGGCACAGGAGCGCCAGGTTGCGGGCAGGAGAAAGATAGGCTTCTGGTCTTCGGTCCTGCTAGCAACATCCGGTCTTGGTATAAACTCATTGACCCGTGTGACAAGTGCCACTCTCTCCACGCTCCTCGATCGCCACGCCATTGGATCCAGAACCCGCAGTTCAGTCTCCGCCCCATCATCCTGACGCACGATGAGCAGAACGTGGTACCTCTGGTGCGGTAACGCAGTGATAAGGGTCCTCCCTGGTCGAAGCACCCGGCCGTTGTACGCGAAGCTGAAGCCTGAGGACGCAGTCTGGCGGAGGTTTATACTCGTCAAGACGCGAGGGATAAGTTCATCGAAACTCATATGCTGAGGAGCCCATAAACGACACTTCAGGTAGGCACACGTGTTTCCGATCGCCTCCCCGCTGTCATCCGTCCACTCGTCGTCACCAGATCGCTCGACATGATCGTCGAGGTCTGGAGGTCCAGACACTTGCTTCTGCGCCGGTGTAGAGGATGCCGACCAGACGATGTCTACGACGTTTTCTTGAACATCGCCATTGTTATCTCGGCCGGATATCTCGACCGCATCAGCCTTCGCTGCCGTCCTCCTCACGAAATCAAGATCCGCTCTTGTTCGGAAGAAAAACAGCGGCTGCGAGAGAATCTCAATGACGGTGAACTGCCGCAGCGGACCGATGTAGAAACGCGATCTCGACTCCTTGTACCCATCGCGGTGCTCGTCCTTGGCCGGCTCGTCGTTAACGTACGTTTGCCCGTTGATGGTGAGCTTGGTCTGGGGCGGGACGACGATGAAGTAGCCGTGGGGAACGGTACCGTCGTTTGGGGCGCTGGGCGGTAGGCGGCGGATGAAGCTAATCTGCGCGCAATCTTGTTTTTGCGGTGTGTGCTGGAGTGTGCTTTGTATGTTGGGTTAGTTGTAGCTGTGTAGTTCAGGGTGGGTGACTTACACATCTACCTGGTGATCTTGACTTAAAGTGAATATGGGGTTTGTGGATGATGTCGAAGCTACGACAGCGAATGGCTCGTCCCCAGTTCCAAACGCGCGTTCAAAGGCTGCTCGGTGATATGTTGCAGGGAGAGTGCTATCATTAGGGGACTCGGTGCGCCTCTTGATTCGATTGAACAATCGCACCAGACAGTGACTGCTCTTGTTTGGGTCCGAGTCGGCTTCGAGGTCCGGTGAGCCCTTCTTTTTATACAAGGGGGATCGTAGTGGCGAGGAATGGAACGGCACGCGTAGGGTGCGGGTTTGCGACCAGTTGCGATGGGAGATTAGAGGCGCGAACTGTGTGACTGCGTCGGTGTCGTCGACTGTTTTGTTGTCGGGTTTGGTGGGTAAGGCCCATTCGACGTGTGATGGCTCTTCAGTTTTGTCGTCTTTAGTCTGCATGGTTGTTTTGTGGTCGGCGTGTTCTTGACTCTTCTTCACTGCTGGCGCTTTGTCTACGGTCATCGATCGAGTCGATGTCGACGCTGAGGTTGGTGATTTGGCTTTTTTTGATGAATAACCCTCGTCTTTCCCGGTTGCTTTACGCTTGTGTACCATTGTAGGAGTGTGGGTATGGGCTGGATGTTCAATTACAGGAGCGAGAACTTCAGGTGCTGGTGTCCCAGTTAAACGCAAGTATTGACGGCGGGGATGGCGACTCTTTGTCTGTACCGAACAATAAGGAAGCTGCCATTGTCAGTAGTATTTCGGGCACAGGGCTGTCTAGACAAAGCAGTGTTTGGGAATGTTCGTAAATGTCTATATTGAGCACCTGATGATGGGATTATCTATAAGAAGCCAACGTGCACTCATTGCTCTCGATGCGGTCTTGGGGGTATAATTCGGAAGTGGCTGAGGGCACGACAGCAGCCCCCTCCGTCAACGCTTTGCAGCGGACGATGTTGACGCAAGCTCTTTGTCTGCGTTCGCACCACAGGAACAAGGGGTACGAGTCATGTTCTGGGTTGTGGCTGCACCTCTTCGTGCAATCAGCTAGGGGTTGGCCGTAGCTAAGTGAGGCTGCGTTCAGATGACCGCTGCGCCCCATACACACGCTTCATCCACTACGATGAACGTGGAGCACCGTTTGGTTTGTTGAGATTCGGATCTGGCTTTGTTTGATCCTATTCATGTCCCCAAGTATGGCTGCGGATACGCAGTCGTGATGGGATAAGGTATCTGGTGGTTGATGTAGTAGGGCTGACTGAGTTGGTCAACGTGGTGCATCGGACCTGAGTCTGAACGCATTGTTCTGATGATGTTGGCAGCATCGACGCATGACGATGCACTGAAACAAGAGGCATAGTCAGATCCATAAGTGTAGGCTTGAGAATAAGACCACGGCGGATTTTGAGGCAGTTCGTATGGATAGTCGTATTCCGCCTTGATCTGAGCGCCTTGGATTGTCGGGGTGGTATACAGCGACGTATGATATGAGACTGGAGGCGTGCCCATGCTAGACTCTATCGAGGTGGGACTCAGGGATTCGCAGCTGCTCAACGCAGCAGATCGTGAAGCGGGAGTACTGAGTGACGGTACCGATGGAAGGTGTCGGGGTGTCGATGTGACTCTCGCCTTTTGTGGTGGCGGCGTAGATAAAACCACGCTACTAGTCATGCGTCGCTCGAGCGCGTTGCTGAGGGCTGGTGTCGACGAGACCTGTTCATACGACTTGTCTGTTGGGCCGCCAAGTGCCGCCACGATGTCCGCATCAGACACGCCTCGTTCTGAGAGCAAAGAACGGAGCTTTTTGTTTTCATCAAGGACCTTTCTCGCTGCGCTCTGGATTTCCGCCGACGCTTCAATGCCAACTTGGTCGCAACTCCGCAACCTAGCCTCAAGCTCTTGGAGATACTCTTTCCGGCGAGCGCGAGACCGTCCTGTGTGCAGTCTGTCAGTGAATTGTTTAAGATGGATTACTCAGTGAGTGGATCGTAGAATGACCGTCACTGATGGAAACCTTGGTCTACACGTGTGGGCCAGTTTCCTTGGAGGCACCTGTGTTTACGACGAGCGAAAGTCTCGAAGGAGTGGAACTTCTTGGTCTAACTCACGTTGATTATCTCGGATTCGAGCAAGATTCTGTGCTTTTTGCTTCTAGGTGTCAATAAAACACTTCGGTAAGGACTACGCGGGCTGACTTGTACCGAAGGTTTGGGGTATTCACCCATACTGAAGTTTGGTGATGAAAGAATTGCAAGATGGTAATAATGGAAGGATTATAGATATGTAAGGCCTTGATAGGTTCGCCCAGAAAGATGGAGTGCATGGTAGCAAATATGGCACACGTAGATCTTAAACAGGTCCACTGGCGGCACGAAAGAGCCACCTACACTCATCCCGCGCCAGTCTGTGCACCACAAGATGCACGTTCATAGTACGCGGGAGGTGTGCGAGAGCTGCAGTGGTCGGAGGGTCTGAGCGGGTAAGGCCAGGATATCGCAGTAGACCGCTTTTGCCAGGCGAATGTTCCGTCTGCAATCGCTTACGTTAGCCAATGATCCCGAACTACAGCCAATGAGGCAAGACCGCCGCTGTTGCGTCAGTAGCGTCGTGCACGTGAGTGCATTCGGCGGCTGATACCGTTTCAGGTGTCAATCTCAGCTTCGGAGATTGGGGAGACGAGAGCTTTTCCAATTGTGCAATGCTGCGCCGCAGCGATAAACACAGTCGCATTCTCAACTCCTGAAGGTTTGATCTTCCTTTTTTTCTTTCATCCGCCATCATCAGGGTCGCTATCTGGCTTCGGCACTCGCACGGGACCAGGTACTAATCGCCATCGATCGCCAAGTACCTCGATATCAGCTGCGATGGCTATCTGGAAACGCTTGACGGCATCGTATACGGGACAGTTCGACGCCACACATAGATTCGAAACATCCTGGATCCTCTCGCCTGGCGTTCTCTTCGTCGCTCGCGCTATACTCTCTCTATACGCGTTCGTCACATTGTTCACCATCTTCGGTTGGAACGGCACCCATGGCAGATCAGGAGATTCTCAACGCTCGTTCTCGTACTTTACTCATTTGACCTATTGGGGCCTAGCATTCTACCACGCATTCAGCGCTGCACACACTGGCAGCTACTGGCTAACTGGAACACCATTCCTGGCTCGATGGCCTAAATGGCTCCAGGTTGCCCATAGCATGTTCTACTCCACTGTTGTCATATATCCATGGATTGTTACTGGTAAGTGTCCACATCCCTGCAACAGTATATTACCAGATTTGGATTGGAAGTCTTGCATGACCGATGCTACCTCTTCGGATATTTGAACACCTTCCTTTTAAACTTCGTGCTGTGGCAAGTGAATCTAGACTGACGATAAATAGCCGTCTACTGGGGCATCCTGGCTTCCAATGGGTTTCCAACCACCTTTTCATTGTGGTCCAACACGTCTCAACATGCGCTGAATTCGGCGTACGCCTTTTTCGAAATCGTTTTCCCACGGACTGAACCAATTCCTTTCCTCAACATCATCCCTATTGTTATTCTCCTTGCCCTGTATCTTGCCCTGGCTTATGTCACGTTCTACACGCAAGGCTTCTATACCTATGGATTCCTTGACTTGCGCAGCAATTCCTCCGGCATAGTGGCTGCCTACATCATTGGCATTCTTGTAGCCGCTATCGTCATCTTCCTCATTGTCAGATACCTTATCCTGTTGCGTGTTTGGATAACAGAGAAGAAGATGGGCAAGACGGGGAAGTTCTCTCAGCGTGGCACAGTCAGAATGGCGGACGAGGAAGCCGAGAAGGGTGTTCCTATGCAGGACGTCAGTGCAAAGTAGTTGAGCGTCATTGTTCTCAGATATTTAGCGCTCTCATTGGGGGTGTTTTTTCAATACACATCAGAAGCCTTCCGGCTGCACCTCTCTAATCCATCTTTCCTTTTTCTTGGCCAAAATCCCTGCTGTTCTCAAACAATGGATCAAACGGCCCAAGGCTCGACGGTCGCGGCTCCAAGCCACAACGCAGTGTCCAGGAGCTCCTGGTCACGCATCAATTGCGACCATGCCCTGGATCGACAGACTCCATGCCATCCTGGTCACGGCAGCCGTTGAGTAGCTTACCACAACCCACTCTTCTCGCCTTGGTGGTCTGGCTCACGCCGAGCGGCGGCTTCAATCGGTCGGTATGCCGCGACTTCCAGCCCCTGCTGGAGTGTACCGAGGCGTTTGCTCATGTGATCGGCGATTGTGCAGCACGAGCGATCAGCGTTTATCACTAGAACATTCATCTTGAAATGGCGGGCTGTTTCAATGCTATCGCTCGATTCGCCGCTCCGACTGTGGTACGAATAGATGGTAAAAGAACGATACTGAGCTCTGGTAATGTTTAGAAACAGCATCAGAGGACATTGCTACGGCGCTACCCGACGCACCGAACATGAGGCGTTTCCCACCGACATCACCTGCATGTGAGCCTGTTTGTTAGTGCATACTGTCTGAACTGCAGGAGAAACCCCGTTTTCAGCTTCTAGAATGACGCTAACATTTGTTAGTCATAGTGCTGACAGCTGCCATTGCAGCCGTAAGTTAAATGCCTCTCTTGCACATTAGTGATTGGCTGAGAATACTTGCAAGACCTAAGACGGTGCAGATATTTTGTCTTCGTCAAACTCACTAGAGCTTTGTGTAGTGATGAGCAACGTAGCGCCTGTCAACTCTACTTTGACAGTGACCTGAATCCAAGTGCTGCATGGAGCCAATTGCAAACCCCTCTATGGCCACTTTCGACCACCACCTCCTGGGCGAGCAGGTACAAAACAGGTGCAGCCAGTCAAACGTCTGAGTCGTATGCTAGGTGGCTAGCCTGACGCCCAAACCCTGCCAGTATCGACTGACCGTTCCATATCAGGTACGTACTCACAAAAATGAGTTGTCAGTTGCGGAGATGATAGCGGACAGTACATACTGGTGTCGATGGAGCATCCGATCAAGATAGTCAAGGAATCCACGGCTCGAATCAACTTAACAGTAAACACTAATCGATGAAAACAGTGTCTATCCCTGGCGCGGGACAACCTCAATGCTGGACACATGCCAGACTACTCTTCCGAAAACCCTCTCAACAGTCCCGGTGAATGGGGACTTTACGGTCGTTATCACAAACGTGGAAGGTTGTGCCATAACATGGAAAATCGTAGTATGCAACCACAGGTCCTCGCTTCGTTGGAATGCTGGGATATCCCATACCAGTGGTATGGATCATTGCATTGGTTGCACTTATGATCGTCTGTAGCTGGCCTTAGCGTCTTCCAACTACATCCATTCGGTAGTCTTCCCGTGGGTTGTGCGAAAGAGGCGCACAGTTGCGGCAGAACCGTCCGCAGAACGACATGGGCATCCTAGTGATGGTCTGCAGTAGTTTCGCTTGCGGCATTGCCTACGCAAGTAGTCTACCACACGGAGCAATCGCAGCCGGATGCATTTGCATCAAGGAAAGATCTACTTGGAAAGGATATGTTCAGTACGAGCTGGATGTCACAGAAGTTGCTCCGACATGCCAACTGTCAATCATTCAAGGTTACACAACAGGGGGCGCGTTCACACATCAAACGACCCCCCATCCGACTTTACACAGCACGAAGACTGTCTGCTTCAAACCCCGCGTTTCGCTAGTCAGGTGAGAGGTCTCGGACCCTAGTAATAATTGCGACTGCTTGTCCATAGCCTATACCACATCTGTAGGGCTGTTCCGCTCCGATGAACGACCATCAGTTTCAGATCACGGGAGGCATGTGAATACTGATGGATGTGCAGATCTTCCCGCTGCAAAGAAATGATGAGAGACTGGGGTTTTCAGGAACGTATATTTCGCAAAGTCCATTGGGCTTGAGGCTCTTTGATGGGTATAGCGTCTAGTCATTCAATGCCACGAGGCGGGCACGTTGTTAGGACAGTTGTATTGACGTAGCCATGTTGACACTACAGCTGTGCAAGCTGTCACCTTACGCCACCCTCGTTTTTGCACTAATCTTAGCCTCGGGGTCATCCAAACCTTGTCCAACGCTCTGTTTCTAGGATGGCTTGTTCCCGTCTAGCCACCACGCAGCTCCGGTGATGCCTGCGTAATATTGCATGTGGGCTCGCATTAGATCATCTTGTTCTCAAACGGCTGCATGGGACGGTTCGGGGCGTTGGGGCCTTCAGGGAGACGTGTTCGGTGGACACCGGTGGATACGGTCGATACCGCGCGATCGTGACGAGCACGTTGACGTGCGATGTGCGGGTTTGTGCCACAAACATGCTATGTTGCGAGCCTTTGTGAGGATGTTCACGTGAAGGACAATCATCCGTCTGCAAAAACACTGTGAACTTAGCGCTCTAAGACGTTCGTAGCAAACTGACCAAAGAGCTTACATAACGTACGTGTGAGCTGTAAATGTATCTTCAACATTCCCCTAGCATCCCTAAGCAGAACAATTTTGCAGTCGCGGGCTCAGTCTGCAGGTACGCACCAGGCATTGACTGCCAACCAAATTGGGAACTAGCCGAGGTTTCAAGCCCAGCAATCACCACCCTTGATCTCCGACTCGCCCTCACATAACGCAACTCGCCAGCTGCCAGCCCGCATCGTCTCGCCAGATAACCAGAGTTCTGGTACTCCCAAGACTCGACAATGATAGAGACCGTGCTTATTGTCCGCCACGCCGTAGGTACCTGAGTTAGCCATTTATCCCGCGAACGGTACATCCTCACGATCCACACACCTCCAGAGGAATCTGTTCCGGTATCCGTATCGCTTTACTGCATCTCCTGCCTGTGCTTTGCTACTTCCGTCTACCTATACACAGACCTCCGTGACTACAGTAGCCAAACTTATTGTTCTCCACCCCTTTACAATGACATACTTTCTGACGGCGATGCCTTACCATAGTTTCGGTCGAACTGGAGCGTGGACCCTGCAACAGGGCAATACACCGCATTACTAGTCAAATCTCCGACCGGCATACCAACAGATCCTCCGTTGACGTCGAAAGGCGTCCAGCAATCAAAAGAGCTCGCAGAATATCTGTCTAAGATCTCGCCACCCGTAGATGTGATCTATTCGAGCCCCTTTTACCGCTGCCTACAGACGCTCAAGCCATTCACCGACGAGCATTTTGGTGGTGGCAAAGCGAACGGAAAGATCAGAATTGATAGAGGAATCGGGTATGTTGCTAGCATCGAGATCATGCAGTTTTCAGTCGCTGATGTGAATTGCCTAGTGAATTCTTTGGCCGGGCAGATTGGGAACATCCACACCCGCCCACACTTGACATACTGACTCCTCACTTTGACCACCTGGACCAGGATCATGTGTCGACGCACATCCCAGCTTCGAAAGGCGAGATGATTGTTGAGCTTCACGAGCGTGTTCGGAAGGCTCTGGACCACATCATCACCACGCTGGATAATGACTCGGCACAGCCCAAGACGCTTCTGATTTGCAGTCATGCCGCCACAATAATAGCCGCTGGGCGTGTACTGACTGGTCAGATGCCAGATGACCCAGACACTGACGATTTCCAATGCTTCACTGCAGGACTATCGAAGTTTGTTCGCAAGAGCACCGATCCTGCAAGCGGTGTAGCTGGCAACTGGGACTGTGTCCTCAACTCTGAGACTTCGTTCTTGTCAGGAGGTGCTGAGCGAGGCTGGTAAGTCCTTGAATGTTTCTTTCTTTTCTTACGTCTGAAGCCTCATGCTATCAGGATGTTCCAGTATCACAGGAAAGACTGGCCCAGTTCTGAACTCACGTCATCTGGTTGGAGCATGGACTCTCTTCTACTCAACATTTCATCACCTTTCTTCGTTGAACCCTACCGAAACGACAGTCCCTCGACTAGACGACCTCGCTGACCAACTGCACCAATAGGAAGTTCAACGGCGACGAGAGCTTTGTGGCGTTTCCCGATGATCCAGTAGTAGGGGCGGAAGCACCCAAGCTCTAGACAGAGTACTTTGCTCAAGGTGCATCTCGTATAATCAATGCCACAGGGCGCATCACTGCTGCCGGCGTTTGACAGATACCATAGAACTTGGCAGTTTAGCCCTAAACTACAATAGACAGCTTGTACCGATGAAGATCACTTTGCACAACTACTTATCTCAGCATCGTACAACGTGATAGACACGGGCTTGTTAGCCCCTGCATGTCGCACCTTGTGTCCCTCGCCAGCAGACGGACTGACAAGTACGTATCGGTAGGTACGTACCTAGAACTCACAAGGAATTACTCCCACGCCCGCTGCACATATTCCCGCCACACTATACCCGTCGGTGTATACTCCGCACCTTACTCGCCCAACCTATAGCCCTACACTAGCACCTCAGCTCGCCTCCCCGTTTCAGACCTGCCTTACCGATCTTCGCCTCGTGGTTCCGAACAGCAGGAACCTTCCCGTGCGCACACGTCTCGTTACCAGACCAGAGTCGCAGCACGTTTGTGGCGCGACTTTGGACTCAGATGTGAGGCCGAAAGGAAGACGCAGAGGAGATCGACGGTGCCTGGGAGGGTGCCGGAAGTAAGGTGTTGGCGAGCTACGGTAGGGTGCTGGGTATTGCAAGGAGGAGGGCCGATTGGGCGGGCTCCGAATCTGGGGAAGCTGGCTGCGTCACCGCGTGCGTCATTGTAACGTGAGATGAGGTTGCGCCTTTGCGATGATTTGGGATGCAGTTGTGTGTGTGTGCATGGTAAGTAAGATACTGGATCGATCAATGCAACGGAACCCGCTTCTTCTGTATACCAGTTGCAACGAGAATCTAGTACTCTCACCGCACAGAAGATCCAGCTTTCTACCAAAAGACCAAACTCCTCTGTTTCTCTCTCCTGTCTATCCAACTCGAAACTCTCAAGAGCAAAGCACGAAGAAACACCCACAACCATGCCCCTCTACCAAATCCATCACAGCATCCCCCTAAGCACGACCCAACAAGACTCTCTCGCCCGCGCAATCACAAACCTCCACTGCACCACCTTCTCTGCTCCCTCCATATTCGTAAACATAACCTTCCACCCGACCCCCACCACATCCCCACAAATCTATGTCGGCGGGCGCCTACAACGCACAAACTACATCCTGGGCCACTTGCGCCCACGACCAAATAATGCAGAGAAGCTGAAGCATGTCGTGGAGAGCATCACGGGGATCTGGAACGAGCATGTGCAGTCTGGGGGAGAGGGGAGGTTGGAAGATGAAAGCGCGCTGCACAACGTGTTTTTGATGGAGGATATTGTCGCGGGGGCGGAGCAGGGGTTTGTGTTGCCGGTGGCGGGGAGGGATGGGGAGTGGGCGCGGGAAAATATGCGGGAGTTTGAGAGGAGGGCCGGGGACGGTGATGAGAGTATGAGGGTATTGGTACAGGAGTATCGAGCGAAGTTGTGAAGAGGATGAGGAATGTGGTTTGGATTCTGGGGTCTAGCAACCCCGTTCTAGTGGATGTGATTGGTATCTTGGACGTATGTAGACGCCGTGTAAATGAGAAGGCGCGGTCGCAATTGCGATGCTTTGGCAGATATTTTACCGGGACTGCTCACAATGGCACGTCTTCCATCATTTGCAGGGCACCTTCTCTCCCTACTGTGATGATGACGTCTCCGAGCGTTTTTGTCGAGAAGCCAGCTTCCGAGTATCGGAAGTAGTAATCCCACTTCCTCTTGAAGATCTCTGCGCTCTCGTCATCCATGCCTTCACCCTGCTTCTCCTTGATCAATTGCGGCTTGATCCTGCTGTCCCAGTTGTTCAGGAACTCTTCTCTCCACAAGCGAAGCGCCTTCGAGTAGTGCGGCCCAATGTTCTCGATGCTGTCGACGACGAGCGAACCACCAGACGCACTCTGTATCGATGAGACGAGCTCAGATACTGCGGGCAGATGTCCGCCGGGGAAGATGTAGCGGCGGATGAAGTCGTCTGACTTCGCGTAGGCCTCGTACCGCCCATCGGGCATGGTGATGCATTGGAAGCATGCGACGCCACCTTCTTTCTTGAGCAGTTTGTCCACGCATTGGAAGTACGTCTTGAGATAAGCCTGACCGACTGCCTCCAACATCTCAATCGACACGATCTTGTCGAAAGCTCCGGTCTCTGGTACCTCGAGACTTCGGTAGTCGCAAAGCAGTACTGTGATCCTGTCCGACATCCCAGCCTCGAGTATCCGTTCTTCTGCCAACTCTTTCTGTTCAATTGATAGAGTCAAGGATGTCACTCTACACCCTGTTCGCTGCACGGCTCGCATAGCGAAGCTGCCCCACCCTGTGCCAATCTCCAGTACGTGATCTGTTCCCTTGATGTGTGTGTTGTCGATAAATCGATCGAGCTTGCGCATTTGTGCATCGTACAGACTGTCGTCTGCAGATTTGGGGTTCGATTTCGGTAGCCAGATAGGGCTCGAGTACGTCATGTCTGGGGAGAGGAACGCGGCGAACATTTCGTTGGAGATATCGTAATGTGCCATAATGTTCAATTTCGCATTCTTGAGGTTGTTGCCGCCACGGACTAGACCTGCTAACCCTGCAGAGATGGCTGCCGTGAGGTTCGAGCCGTTGCCAAGGTAGTTTCGGTTGAGAATAAAAACCTAGGCCGTCAATTCTGTAAAGGGTCACTCGTATTGCTGCGCTCACCTCAAAGAACTTGGTCAGATCAGGCGAGCTGACCTCTCCAAGCATGTAGCTTTCGGCGAAGCCCTTCGAAAGATTAGTACTGTGGTTGCCTATCGCCCAGCTTGTGCAGATTCCATACGTACCATGTCAGCAAAGAGTGCCAAACGGACCCAGAACTTGTCATCGTGTACATGTAGATATGCAACTGGCACGCCTTCTTTGTCTGCACCGAAGACGTTCGAAGCTTTGCTTTCGCCGCCTTCGAATACCACCAGTCTTCCAATTTGTATGTTCTGAAGTTGGGAAAGCGTGCCATTCTTGCATAGCGACACCAGTGGTTGCCATGCTTGGGTTGTGAGTGTGCTGAGTATCGCGGAAGCGGGCGCTGTCAGGACGCTGAGGATTGCCATTGGGTGATTTAATTGGAGTCTTCAAGTCGAAAAATGCTGGAGGAAGAGGAATTGGTAGCTGTGGTGATCTTTGGTGATCTTAAGAGCTACAGTAAGTCGTCGCAAGGGTTGCTTCACGGTTTGAGCACGCGAAGCTGAGACCTTGGAGGAAAGAGAAGAACAACCTAGTGGACGCTCCATGACAATCCGGCGCGCTTGATCATTTGAGTAGATTCGCGCCGCCGTGGCAGGAACCCGAAAGCCGACGCGGTACTTTGGGTTGCGCCGGCGCGTCCGGACTGCGATGCTTTCGTCTGAAGTGCAGAATCGGGGAGGGTGCTTGCCCTCTTCGAGTGACCGATGACGTTATTGATCGCGTACGCAGCATCGTGAGCGTTGAAGTGCACCATTCCGTTCATTTCCATTGTACCATAGCGAGGCTGCCTAGAGGGCGAACGACTGTACCGCGATTCTTGGTTCCTGGCTAGCAACAGTGCATGTGATTCAAGACATTTGCTGTGCCCTTTGAGAGCTACATCCCAATTTCTGCCGATGCTTCAGCGATCGTGCCAGCTAGTGGGGAACTGGCAGAACTCTAAGCAGCGACATAACACCGAACATGTTTCAGGTGCCATTTCGTTCAGGATTCTGAGGCTGCGTATCGGCATCAGGTCGAAATATTCGGGAGTAAAAGCCGGTCACTGAAGTATTCGAGGGAATCGTTGCACCTTCGGCAAAGCTGCAAGGCTCGTGCTCAGGAGCAATAAGAGCACCACCATCAGGACATGATATTTGTGAGGAATAAGTTGTAATGATCTTTCTGAGCTTCCTTATCATGAATTTGGACGTTTCATTTGCTGTGAGCGACAGGATGCTCGTTTTCGGAGGAGGTCATGCTGGATGCTGGAGGCGAGGAATTATTTCAAGGCTGCTGCGTAGCTTCTTCGTCGGTGTAAGTTCAGTGAAAGAGGGTTTGAGAGAGAAATAAGAAGCACAGAATCAGTAGCTATTGCGGAAGTTTATCTACAGTTGCAGCGTCATATTGACAATATGACAAGGTCGGTAACATGTGCCGTGCCTGCTCCGCGGCAACACGCTTCGACGCGTCGCACGCGTAAACTTTCAACAACCACCAGCGCCCGTTGCTAACCCAAAACATTCCCAAAAACATTCCCAAAATTGGTTCAACACGCTGACAGAGGCCACGAAAAGAATTGCTTGCCATTGTCGATCTTGGCATAATACCACATCCTCCAACTGCCACTCCGATTTTAAGCTTGTCATTCGCGACACACCTTCAATATGCTCGCAATACAGAAACCCGACTCAAAGAACTGCACACCCCACCTCCTCCCCGCACGCATAAACCACAATGGGCCCATAAACTCGACATCACAATACTGGGTGCCCAGCGTCGACGAGAAAGGTACGTCGGCACTCCATTCCCCTCCATCCACTTCATCTTGCACCAGCCCTACAAAACACCAGCTTCCGCACAGTGAAGGATTGTATTCATGGTGCATATCGACTAAGAAAACCACGCATAACTCGTGCACACAATCTCCAAATAATCCATCCGTCCACATAAAGCCAACAACACGCGCAACCAGCCAACAAGCTAACTCTCCCAGGCACACACCACGTCCACTTCCGCGGCCGCCACCTCTACGGCACCCAACTCGCGTTGCCAAAAAACTACACCGGCGCCGTGTTAAACATAACGGACAAACTCGCCCCTACACAGCCCGCCCACGCGCGCACAGCCCACTCATTCAATGACGACGAAGACGAGAACGGCATGGAGGACGAAGAGGAGGAGCTTCCCGAAGAAGTTAAAATCGCAGAGCAGATTGGCGAGTTCGACGCGCTGGTTGTGTGGGGGCATGGGGGGGAAGTGGATGGGGAGCGTGATGGGTTTGTTAGGGGGATTAGGGAGTGGGTCGGGTTTGCGGAGGCCATGCATTGTGACGATGAAGATGAGGGAGAGGGAGAGGGAGGGAAGGCATTGTGATTACAGGAGAAGCACTGGCGGAAGTAACGTGGAAGATAGCAGAGATACCCAAGAACCACAATACCAGGTTTCACGATACCTTAAATTCACGATCTGTATCGTCCCCCTCGCTTCCATTCCAGATACACATGTACAGCACAGACCCGTAGAAAACACCAAACAGCAATAGCAGCAGATCTGTAGCGACGCAGCACCTCCGCGTCATCCAGCCACCAAACACCAAGAGAGCAAAGGTTCATAAGAGGGGAGGGGAGGGGATTTAGAAACGAATACTGTAGACTAGCTAACACCGTAGGCTTTGGGATGCTATGGAGTGGGAAGGTTGCAGGGGAAGTGAGATGTTCAGTATGGTCTGTACGTGACCATGGATCGTGAAGAGGATAGGCATAGGAGGGGGAGGGAAGCAGGGGAGAGAAATTCTATACCCTCGGCTTCGAACTCAACCTCAACCTTGACCTCAACCTCTACTTCCTCTCTCCCTCGATTACTCCGCACAACATTCCTGGGCGACGAGTAAACCCACGGCGTGCGAATCCAGCGGCGAATTGAAATCGAATCACAGAGGCAATGTGAGGCACCGAATCGCTAGCAGGATTTGTGTCAACATATTCATGACAATCGTATTTTCTCGTATTTACTAGCAACCACCACCTACAGCCCACCGACACCAACGCTCCAAGTAGCAACTTAGCGCCAGCGTTTGATGCCCAGACTGCCTTTCCCCACAGAGCCCTCCCCTTCTCTCTGCATACACATACTTTATTCAGTCCAGGTCCCAGCATCGACAAGCCATTTCAGTCGCACGCGGAAAAGACGAACGCCAAGGACCTGATCATGCTAATGCACCCAGAAACACACGCACAGATCCTGGACGCCACGCTGCGCTGAGAAAGATCAACAGTACGTACGGAACGGTACGGCAGCAGACTGGTATGAACAGGTAAGAAGACGAACAGAACGGCCAATGGCGAAATACGTGACGAGTGATTTGACCCCTTTTCATCTAGACGTTTGGACCGCAGTGGCCCACGCAGCGACCCGCCATGACTCCCAATATTTGAGCGAGGTCAGCTCTCCTGATCCTGGGAGGTTGGGTGACACCTAGTACATGTTCGGGGGCCCCGGACGACCTGGTTGTTGCTGCCGGGGACCAGGACCGCCGAATTGGCCGTCGAACATCATCCTAGGATCTTCGCCTCGCATGCCCGGTGGCGGTCCATATCCAGGTGGAGGGAAGTAGCCTTGCGGCGGACCCGGCATACCGTTGCCGCCAGGACCTCCAGGACCTCCGGGGAAGCCCGGTGGCATGCCACGCATACTTCCACCAAGCTGCGGCAAACCAGGGGGGTGAGGTCCAAGCGGGGTGTTGCCAGCTGAGAAGCTTGGTCCTCCTGGCCCCATCTGTTGCTGGGGGCCGGGTCCACCAAAACCGGGCGGTTGACGCATAGGGCCTCCAAAGCCTGGAGGCGGTGCAATATTCACTCGTTCTTGGGGTGTTGGTGGCATCCCTGGCTGGCCACGACCACCCATGTAGGGCATGTCAGGATGCTGCTGGGATGGAATACCCATGTTGGTCAGTTGACGGGGGATCTCGCCAGCGGTGTTGCGGCGCTGGAGGCCCAGCGTAGGATCTTCATGACCTGGGAAACCCATAGGCAGACGTGGGTTCTTACTGCGCATATCTTGCTGTTGTTGCTGCTGTTGCATGTTCAGCTGCTGGCGAAGCTCCTGCTCTCTGCGCTCGGCTTCCCGGCGCATCAAGTCGCCTTCGTTAAACATCCGCGGGTCTTCCATGAAGCCCGGGGGCAGTCCACCGCGGCCTTTCTGCTGTTGATGAGGACGCTGCTCGTGTTGCATATTCTCAAACATGGACATGGGCGGACCTCCACGAGGCAGGTTCTGGTTCAACATTTGCGGTGGGGTAGCTCGTGGCTGCTGCATAAGCGTAAGTAGGAAGTCGCGTTCACGCTGCTTCTGGCCTTGGTCTCGCTGCGAGTCTTCTCGAGCGCGGCTGTTCAGAATAGCCGCCAGGTGGGCATCTTGCGTGTTGTTGTTTCGCGAGGGGGGCTGCTGGAAAGGCGACTGGCCATCTTGGCGCCCAGAATCAGGTCGTGGCGGTCCGAACTGGTCTGGGAGCGCATTCTCGGGAGACATGCTGTTGAACCGCGCTTGCTGCGAAGGTCTAGTCTCAGGTGCACCGGGTCGAGGAGCCAAAATGTTTTGGAGTATGCTTTGTTGTTCCAGAGTGCGGTTTGGCGGAGGCCTGTGGTTTTGCATTTCTGGTGGCGGTGACTGCTGGAAGTCTAACGAGACACCGCCTCCATGTCCCCTGGCGCCGTTCGGTGGCGATGGCTGATTCGGCGGTGGTGCCTGAGGACCGCCAACGTTGACTTGACCGAGCATCTGCAGGATACGTTGGAAGCCCTGTTGGTCTTCATTGACATGGGGTGCTGGCGACGCAGAAACTGGTGCAGGAGCAGGGCTTGGCGCTGCGGACTCCTCGGGCTTTGCAAACATGCTCATGAACTTTGAGGCCTTCGCCGGCTTCGCCTTGGCAGATATCGACTCGTTCTGACCCAGGTCGGCGCCCTTGACATTGCCCCAGTTGCCAAAGAGAATGCCTTGCGTAGGTTCGGCTGCAGTTGGAGTATGCACCGGTGCTGTGAACATGGGCGGCGCAGCAATGCCTGTCGCAGTCGCAGGTTCAACGGGCGCCTCCTTTGGCGCAGATCTCTCTTCAGCTGGCGTGTCCTTGGCTTTCATCTGTTCTTTCCAGCGCTCAAAGTCCGCTTGCGTCTTCATCTGGGGCTCCTTCTTCTTCTCAATCTTGGTGTCCATCCACTCAGGATCCTCCTCGGCCCTGTTGCCGCCTCGTTCCCAATCGCGATCATTGCGTTCGCGCTGTTCACGTGGTGGTTGCTGCGTGCGTTCGCGCCAACCTCCCTGCACGCCAAATTTGGGTGGCGCTTCTTCTTTTGTCTCGTCTCGGCGACCCCAGCGCTCTGTACGCTCTGTCCGTTCACGTTGGCCTCGTCGCGGAGGAGCATCATCTTCCAGACCACCTTCTGTCCTCTCTCGGTTGCGGTCGTTACGATCATTGCGGTCACCACGCTCGCCATTGCGGTTGAAGCGCTCAAAGTCTTCCTGGCCCAAGCTCTTACGTCCCTTGACGCTTGTCCAGCCCTCTCCGTCCTCTCGTGCACCTCGGCGGCCGTTGGTGATGCCGCGCTCTCGATTCCGGTCCCGATCGCCATCGCGTGACCATCGCTCGTTCTTGTCGCGGGGAAAACGGTCGCCGAGCTGGTCACCGTCGGTGGAGACGATGCCCGTGCGCTCCTGCTTGTCACCCGCATTCTTCGCTGCTCGAGCTGCTGACGTGAAGTTGAGCTTCGGTGGGCCGAGCACCGTCTCCTCGCCCGGTTCTACAAAGAGCGCGTTAATAGCAGCGACAAGGCCTGGGCCTTCAGACTTACGCATGCTCTGACGCCTCCCAAATTGGCCCATGGGGTTGATGAGGGGGCGATCTGTGCGATGCTCAGTAGGGGCTCCTTCGCCATCTCGTGCGCCTCGAGTTCGGCGAGCAGTGCCGTTGTTGGCGGCGTGGTTGTTGTTGGTGGTGGCGTTGCTTTGGTCGGCGGGTACGTCCATCCACTGCAGAATGGACGGCAACCCATCGGGCTTCTTGACGAGCGGTGACTGCCGCAGCCCTTCTAGCTGCTCTGCTGAGTACTTCATCCTCGCGGCCCGTGTCTGTGACTAGACAGGGACAGAGGTGGGGCAGACGGGAGCTTGCAGGCTCAGACGTGGTGATTGTGGTTCGTTGGTATGTGTGTGTTCGTAGGGTCGCGGCGATGGAGGGGTATGCTGCCTTCAAGCAGAGCCTGAGTGAAGCGCTCGATGCGCGGGTAGCTCGACAATTCCCGTCCTAAACCCCGACACTCGTATAGCAATGTAGTGGGGGAGCGGTGTGCGTGACGGTAGTCTCGAGTTGTGAGTACGGCAAGGGGAGTCTGTCGGCCAGAGGGTGGTTAGACTGATGTTGACGTTGGCGGAAAGCTTGTTGTTTGAGGTGGGCGGAGCACGCAGTGGGATTGAACAGGGTGGACGCACCTCGAAACACCCCTGCCACTGAGGCGTCGATGAAAAGCGGAGAAGCACCTGCGCTTTCGCTCTCCGCAACGGCGTGCAATTGGTGGGGTTTGTTGATATTCGGAATCCTGACGGGCGTGCTGGGCGTAGCTGAGGGAGTACAAATAAGAGCGAACGTTTGTTGGCATGTGTCTGGCATTGGCTGCACGTTGATGGCCCGCAGCGCTGTCAAAGGCCCGCTAGCATCCTTAGTCATCCCGGGACGTCATACCATTCTTGCTGCCTTAGGCCATCATGAACCCTGAACGGCGTTGCAGGTCAATTCGTACATAGATAAACATGCATGCAAGCATGCAATTCAGTTCGTTTACTATGAGATATGTGACAACGCCTACAATGCACACTCCAAACGCCCATGAGGCCGATACTGCGCTCACGCTCCAACCTTGGTCAGCGATGCAACAGCTGCTGCTATCGTCCCGTTGCTCCACTCCGCCACCCGCCCTTGATCACACGTCTCATGTACTCGCGATGCCAGCGTCCTCAGTATACGGTGCCTTGGGTCGTGTCCATCAAGACACATCTGGATCCAACTGACAACTCCACACCTGGTGATGAGCGTGGTGCTCCCCCCAACCGCCGTCGCCCTCAGCAACAGCTTGACAATCTTCTCTTTCGCCGCGCCGCTGCAAGATCTCGACGCGTAGAAAGACAGAAGCTGCTCGAAAATGTTGCTCTTCCTGAAGCTCTCCATGTCTCTAGGCGTACGCAGTCCATCCACCAGATATTCAAGGAACCAGTCGACTTCCTTGTGGTACGCACCGTCATCGTCAGGCTCGCTTCCCACTATACTCCTGTACAACTTCCGTAACAGAAAGTCAACGTCCCACGATGGAGCAGTAGTGAGGAATTTGTTGATTTTGCTGAACATGACGTGCGTTGGATCGGCGAGAATGCGCACGCTGCGTGCCGCGAAGACGCCGCCAACGTAGGGAAAGGGCGTAGAGCCGGTAGGGTCGACGGATTCCAGGGTTTCGCCGAGGACGAGGTAGATGGCTCCGAGGTCTTGAGTGAGGGAGTCGGGCTGTGATTTGTCAGTGGCTGGTTTACGTGGAGAGGAGGGAACATACGCCTATCGTCGCCATCAGCTGGCGAACGTTGTTGATGGCTTGTATCCGGATCTCTTGGTGTTTTGAGCAGAGACACAGTAGCAACTCGCCAACGTCGCCATCCTCGATAGCCTCGTCAATCTCCTTCTTCTTCCATCGCGTCAAACCAGCATGCTTCTCATCTTCTTGCGGCGGTAGCTCGAGGTCCACCACTGGCCCAGCCTTGACAGGTGTGACAGCCTCTGTCTGGGGAGCAGGCGAGGCACTGGATCGCTCTGAACCACTGAAGTCTGCACCGGTGGCTAGCTTGAGGGCTTCCTTCGCCCGCGCCTTGTACATCTTCCACAGAAAAGCATCTTTCAATACCTCCTTGTAAGCGTTGCTGGCTGACTCAATCAGACTGTCCCGTACCAAAGCTAACACGGACTCATCCTCGCCAATGAGGTTGAACAGGTAAAGAAGCTTCGAAAGCCACTGGGCGAGAGCCTCGGCTGCAGGTCCTGTTGCAGACTCACCGCCCTTGAACGGCCACTGCTCGACCAAGGTCATCAGAAGAGGGCTGAATGGTCCAATATCGGCGGGCACTTGCGATGCTTTCGCGCACATGGCATCGAAGTCGTCAAAGTACTTGATTGGTACTTTGATGAATCGCGCGCAACAGTCATCGAGGAAGTCAAGCACCTCTACTGAAGGCACAGACCCCGAGGCCGGCTCGAGACTAGCAATAAGCGCATCCAAAGCATCAGGTGCTGTCTTTGTCTGCAGCATCTCCTGGTCATGCAACACCGCGTTGAGCAGTGACTTGACGCCAGTGTAAAGCTCGTTCTCCTTCGAGGTGACAAGGAGTTTGAGAAGCGTGACAAATGGCGAGTGCTGCAGGGTTTTGGGTTTCTGCCACCAACGCATTGCGGGCGAGTGTCGTGCCATCTGAATCCAGTGCTCGAGCTCCATGACACGGAAAGCTGTGTCCTCTGATGATCCTGTAGGCTTTTCCACCTCAACCAGGGCGTTACATAGCGGTAGCGAAACGTCGAACTTTTCTTGCAGAGCGGCTTGGGGTGTGACTTCGTAGTACAGTCTTAACAGTCTTGTAATTGACTCGCGCTTCAAGGTTTGTAGTCCAGGCTTTTTCAATGCTAGAAAGACGGTTCTTATCGTTGGGCAACGGCGGCTGAACTCAGCGACAAGTCGCTGCGAGGCCTGCTCCCACTGTTTTGACGGTCGTATAGCGCTCGCTTCGTGCAGTTCCTGGGCCATGCTCCGCAACTTCTGCAGCGCAACAATGAGTACACGAATTGCAAACATCTGAACCAGATCTGAACTGTGGTTCAAGCACTTCGTGAGCACTTGCTGGTTCAGCGGCTGAGGCAGAACACTCTGAATCATGGCTGCGACCGGAGGTGGCTGACTGCGATAGTTCTTCTTCACGCCAAAGTACTTGGGCACCGGAAGTTGGATGGTCTGAAACAAGAATGCAGAGTATCCTATCCAGGTAGATGTGAGATTGGGGTCGTAGTTGAAGTCCCTGCGTTTGATGAAGTAGTCCGCAACAAGTTCTGGGGAAGCCTTGAAGATCTCGATAACCAGCTTTTGGTGTGATGTGTTTGCGTACGGACGCTGGTTCTGAATGAACTCTGATAAGATGACATTGCGCACCCGGCCTAATCTGTCGAACGTCTCCGCTGATTCAAGTCCCAGCTCGTTGCCGTTATCAGCGGCATCGTCAAGATCACCTTCATCATCATCATGCGTCGAGGGGTAGAAGCCATTCGTTGGCAACATGACGCCATACGAAGGATCGGTGCAGACCATGCACAGAAACTCGTGGGCCAGCTCATCCGGCGCCTTGTGGCCTTCTGAGAGGGAGCCTTCTTCCAGATCGTAGTTGTATAGACCAGCAATGCGCGATAACGTTTTGCCGTTCAGAATGCGGCTTTTCGTCTGACGCGGAATCGTCTTGTCCTGGAATACGTGACTTGTGAAGACATCGAAGATCTCGAAAACCAGAAAGGGCGGATCGGTGGCGAGGTGATCGAACACAGCTCGTGTGACGTTGGTGTTGGACAAAATCTCGACCTTGGCGCGTTCATCCTGCAGCCTCAGATGCGTGAGCAGGTAGCGAATGGCCGTAGTCCTGACGCTCGGTTTCTTGTGCATGTCCGCAACTGACATGCCCTTGTGCTCCTTCCATAGCGCAATATTCCGCCCAAGTATCCTTGGCTCCAGCGTGAAGTCCTTCTTCGAGTAGACGGCTCTGGCGTGTGCGCCTTCATTGAACCTGGTGAGTTCGGTGAGCAGTCTGAGCGCCGGCGAGATGACATTCTCCTTGTTCGATGCAGCAGATGTACTGCGGACTAGACGACGAGCAACGGAGGGCTGCAATATGGTCTTGGCGAGGAGGGTGCCATGTTCGCTGAGCTCGGAGTGGCTGGACAGGACCTTGAAGACGAGGGCAAGCACAGCGGTGACTTGTGCGAGGATGGCGTCGAAGTTGGTCTCGGCCGCCCAGTCCCAGGCCTGGATGAGGTTTGGCAGAAGCGTCTCGTGCTTCTCATCCTGGCTCTTGCCCTTTTGTGTATTGAGGTATTCGCCGAGTATAGCTCGCCGGCGGGGCACGTCATGCTCATCTGCTGGGTAGAGGATCGAATCGAGGAAGCGCTTGAATAAGCTCAGGCCTGTTGAAGTAAGTCGAGTGAAGGCTGGTTTGTGTTCCTCTGCGCATACCGTTGCGAAACTCGGCCGTTGCATTCTGGTCAAAGTACAGGGCCTTCTGCAGGTCGCGCGCCGAGTGCACTTCCTCGGCACCTGCGCCATTCGGTCGTGGAGAATGGCGGTCGTGGCCACCTTCGATCCGCTGGCGCTTGGTCGCATGCGCACTCCCCGAGTCGCTCTCAAAAGTCGTCCGCTTCCCCATCGCTGCGGATATATCTGCAGTGAGTGGTGCGCCGACCACTGGCATGAGCTCGAAAAGTTGCGCCCGCCTCGAAATTTCGACAGGGATCATGGACGCTAGCGGGCCATTGGCTACCCAGGACGAGTCTAAATTGTGGGGCATTCACTGCACGCACCTTTACCTGGGGTTACTACTGCAATACACCGTGTGTCGACAATGGTATTTCAAGACATGGAAAGTGTTCGGTCTACAGGGAGGAATTCAACGCCAGAGCTATGCAAAACCCAAACCACATCATGGCACGTACAACCTAGAGTACGCAACTACCTTTGTCCGACAGCACACACATGTCGTATAGTTCTTACTTGCCAGTCCCACACGGCATTCATCACAAAGTGACAGACACCCACAGGGCCACACGAGTACAGTCCTAGGCGTAAGCTGACACACGACGCACTGAGGTCCTTCGGAACCCATGCCCTCAGCTCCAGTGTCCCAACTGCCCGCTGTACCCGAAGAGCCCTGAGGAGCAGTAGTCTGCCTCTTACTGAGAATAAGATCTTCTAGCAATTGCTCCTCCTCTTCTGGCGTCATGTTGGCCGAGGTTTCGAGCTGATAACGGGACGTTGTCAGGATCTTGGCCTGGTCTTGATCAAGCGCTTTGCGGTATTGAGAGCGCGTCATAATCTGCGGACTTTGAAGATGGCGAGACAGTAGCTGCGCTTCTTCGCGGTCCTCCTTTGTCTTGGGGTCGAGAAGGCGCGAGAGGCGCGACAGATCGATAGCATTGTCTGCGGCTGGTGTTGCTTCTCGGCTGCGCTGATACGTGTCCCGAGTGGGTGTCCGTTGCCCGTCATCCTCGACGTCCGACCAGTCGTCATGGTCCGTGGTAGCATAAGATACAACGCTTGTCGTGTCGTCCTCCTGAGGCGGAACATAGTCGTTGCTGGTGTCAACATCACCGAAGCGACCGCCATTGCGCCACCACGAGTACATGTAGTCATCGACGCGTTCGTCAGCCTCTTCCGCACCTGGCGCGTCCAAAAAGCCTGTTTGACGAAGTCTGTCCTTCGCGAACACCTCCGCATCGAACTGAGCGTCCAGACGTACGCGAGTTCGGTCGTCCAATGTCAGCCACGAGTCTACTGATGCTGCGCGGCGTTGTCTGTCGTTTTGTGATGACGAAGAACCCCGCGGTTCCTTGACCGGACGAGGACCAGCAACGCGCCTGAGCCACCTTGGACGGTATCCTACCCTTAACCTCTGCAACATTGCGATAGTCAGCCTAGCATGAATAAGCATGAGCAACCTCGCGATGCCTTTGAAAAATTGCCAGGTGAGATAAAAGCGGCCCCTTCTTTGCTGAAGCCCAGCTGGGTCACCGTGCGATGCCGCACTGGCAGCCATAGGTGCAGCGTTTGCGCTTCGTGTCTTCCGCTCCCGTGCATAACCAGATGCAGTAGCTCCCACTGAGCCATCGGAATTGACTTTGTCTTCGACTTCGACACCTGCAGCAAGAGATTCTCCCTTCAACTCCTCGGGTATGTTCGTCAGGGTCTGCCTGAACTGACGTCGGCGGGCGAGTACTTCCTTGAGTCTCTTCTTTTCAAGGAAAGTCATAGGGTGAACGTTGATCCGGATACCTTCGTTGAGAAACACGGCCTCACTTGCAGCAGTCAGAACTGTAAAGCCGACTTTGAGGATTGCGGTGTAGAAGTCCTCATGCCAGCTTATCGTAAGCGGCGCCATCGATGAAAGGTGTATGTTGGCATGCAGATTGTTGTAGGCAACCTCGAATCGCTCTCTCCAAGTCATTGTCTCCGGTTGACCCGGTGGAGGAGCCAGCACTGTGATAAAGAAGGCCAGCATGTAGATGAAGCCGCAGGTGATGATGCCGATCAGGATCAGCACGTGAGGAATGAACCCGACGATACAGACAGTAGGGAATCGTAGCATGCCAACTGGGTTGTCAGACTCTGCGATGGCTTCAGTCAGTCGCACGAAGCTCCAGAGAAAGGTGGCCATATAGGCTACGCCCCATATAGCGGTCGTCACCAAACGATATCTGGAGCGAACGCCAGCAACGGCCAATAGATTGCTAGTGAAATGGCTGACACTGGAGATGAGCGATATCAGGAGAACTTCTGGGGGTACATTCGCAATGCTGTTGAGCCCGGCACGCGACACCGAGACGAGTGTTCCATTCGGCACCAGGACATTCTTCGGCTGGTTAAAACGCGTAGGGTTGACAGTCAAAGGCTTGGTGACAATAGCCTCAGCTTCAGCGAAGGCCAGAGAGTGCTCAAAGATAGTCATGCCAACTTCCTGGACAGGGGGACGACCTTGAAGAGCGCAAGACATTGTCTCGACGAACTGGCCAAAGCCCAATGACAGAAATAAGGGCCAAAGCAGAGCGAGTGATCCATTCTGTCGCGTAGTGTCCGCAGCATCAGGAAGCATGCCAACAGCTCGACACGACTCGGCGGTATTCTCCCAGAACAGGAAGCTGGAAGAAGCGCGGTATAAATAGCCTTCTGACTGACTGAAGTCTGTGCCCAGGTACCTTTCTGCAGTCCCATATTGCATCTCTGACCAATCTGGAGAGGTCTGACATCGTATAGCGCGAACCATGTTGAGGTTCTGCAGGGTGAAGAGTATGAGAGGGGCGATGTAGATGGCGAGGCGTATGTAGAAGCGGTCGAAAGAGAGAGGAACGCGGCTAGAGGCATAGAACTGGGTCCTGTTGAGAAGTATGGCCTGCATGGTTTATCAGTGTAGCTCTGGTAGAATGTGACAGTGAGACTCACGATTGCAAATGTCGCGATGGCCCACTTGGATGTCATGTAGCTGAAGAAGCTGGCGACATTCTTGAATGCCTGGAACATGCTGATGTCGTCCTGCGACCCAGCAGCGGCCGCTATCGACTCCTGCACGAATTTGCTCGAGACAGTGGCTGCGGTTCCGTTGGTAGCATTCACCATGGTCGGCTTGGCGATGACACTGCCACTGGAGCGCACCATGTCGCCGAGCGAGCTGGCTTTTTCAAAGAGGCGCGGGAAGACCATGAGAAGGTCCGCTGGTGACGGCAGGAATGAAGTCATGTTGGCGAATGCGCCTGGAGTTTGTTCCATTGCGGCTGGAAGTGCCACGGGGTTCCGAGCAGCCGCGCTGTAGGGGATAGAGCGAGGTGGGTGAAAGGAGGGTCCTATTGAGTTGGGCGCATGGTGGTTACCAACCTAGGATCAATCACTGAAGAAGACCTGGAGGGCGTCAAAACATGTTCGTTGGGGTGGTCGTGTGAGAGTATGCTGTGATGTCGCGGTCGCGCCGTATTGCGGAGTGCAGGAGCGACGGACCAAATGCCGCGGTTGCTGCCCCACATCTCACCTGCACCTATCCGTAACATCAACCACCCGCCTTTACATACACCTAGCACACAACGTTGGCTTTTTCTCGACTCTGAAACCGAACAGAATGCAGCGGCAGTTGGAAGCTGATTCACCATGTGACACAGGAAGCCGTTGATCAATGAACAGAGGAGGCAGCAACCACCCACGCGATGACCGCATCCGAGCTGCAGCAGCAATCACATGAACCCAGAAACTGACAAGCTCAGGAAATTCGCAGAATACACCATTCGAGCCTTTTAAAAGGAAAGCACACCAACCGAATTAATGATGCCGTTCACCTACTGGAATGTGGCAAGTGTTGGCTCGTTCACCAACGATCACCTCCGTGACCAACCATATGAGCAGAACATATGTGAGACTCTAAGACAATAAGTCTCGCGCGAAACATCCGTCGATACAGACTGAACGCTTGCAAGAATGACGACGGATGAGTATCAGCACCGCTCAATATCATGCTACCATCGTCAGGGCACCCCTTTGTTTACTCCACGTGCACAAGCACGGTCTGAGCTTCGTGACATACCTGCTCAACACTGCTTCAACACTGCTAAGTGGGATGTTGTCCCTTGCATAACACATCGTGCGTCAAGGTTCTACCGTGGAATGCTTCCTGGTTCCTTAAATACTCTGCGCATCCTTTCCACATATTCCTCATTCTGTTTTGCCAGTTCGTTATCGTCCCGGTCTCTCTCGTAGTCCTAATACTGTCTTTTCTGAACAGCCCCTTGTAATTGCTTCAATTACGGTATCTGGACAACGCTGCCTGTCGTTGTTACTATTGTTGTTGTTCTGTTCTCGACACTTACTATTGACTAACTCCGGCCCCCGTGCTTACCTTCTAGGTCTGAGTGCTCTCACTCACCGCGACGATGAAAGCCTTCGGCTATTTGATAGCCGCTGCAGCACTGTTCAATGGGGCATTGTCGCAGGTCACCTCGAAACAGCCCGCCCCTAATAGCTCATTGGGCAATGGGTGGCGCTACAAGGGCTGTTACAGGCACGCTTTCCTCCGCCCGATCGCAGCCTCCCCCTGCTGACACACATCAGTGATGCCGCATCCAACCTCCCCGTCGCCCACGCTTTAGGCGGCGGTGCCTTCAAGACCCAAAATCCCAACGGTGGCGTGTCCTGCACAGCCTATTGCAGAGGCCTCGGTTACGCCTACGCCGGTACAAACGACGACCAGTGTTGTACGTCCATCGGAACATGAGCGTTAGCTTGACCGCTGCTGACAAAGTCTAGGGTGCGACAGCGGCATCAACCGCAGTAATTCACTTACCGTCGGCATTCTGTCTCCGCTCGGTGATGCCGCTTGTCAGACTGGCTGTCGAGGAAATACGGGCGAAGCTTGTGGAAACGTCAATACTTTCATCTCCATATACCAGTATACTGTAAGTGGATTTCTTAAAAACGCCTGTGTGCTTGACTTCTTGTTGCTCTGCTTTTTGTACTTGTTTGATGGAGGCGTGGAGCGAACGAGCGCTCGGTGGAGGATGAGAATGGGAAGGGGAACGAGTCGAAGAGGCGGAATATGCGAGATGAAGTACTGGGAAGGGGCGATTGCTGGAAGGGCCCTTATGTCGGGACCCCGGCTGCTCGACCCTTCTAATTCTGATTCTAGCATTCAGTACACCTCAGATATTCAAATTCATAGAAACTGCACACAAGGCGTTGCGTTACACCCTATTGAAGCGGTAGCTTCAGTTATTCCTGGTCACGTTTTGGTCTTGCCTACCTGACACCATCGTTCTTGACTACAATAGCAAAAGCATCTCCCAACTCTGCCAGCGTCACCTTGGTGATAGTGACTGTAAAGTAGCTTATAGCGTACTTTATCTGGGGGATAATGATGTGGGCTCGATGACGAGGAGCACCGATGCGGTAGGTAACGCGGTGGGAAGTTGGACACTGAGGAGCTGACGAAGTGAGGTTGTGATTTTGGTGAAGATTGCTTTTGATTCGGGTGGTTACAGATGGAATTTGTAGATGATGTGGTTCTGGTGTATCGACAAAAAGACAGTTTCAAGCCGCAAGAAGACTTGTCTGCAGTAATGGTGTCCTCGTTCGCACAAGAGACGTGGCTTGCGCAAAAGTTGCAGGGTTCTGCAGTCCTAAAGACCTGGTTATACGTTCTGTGTACCATTGTCTGAACTACCGATAAGTATCGATCTATTTCGTGATAGCATGTTCAATGACGGAGTTTTGAGATTGATTTTGTCGTGTAGAACACTGAGTATTGACGAGGCTAGAACCCTAGCCTTAGTGCTTGTTTTTACGACTAAGGCGTGTGTATCTGATAATAATTCTCCCTGATGTCTTCCACAATCTGCTTCACCGCGTCCGCATCAAGCTTGGGCTTTCGGTCCGGTGTGTACAGACCATTGACTTCCTGCTCAATATCCGTGAGCTGTGTGTACACGAACCCGCCAATCAAGCCCGGATTCGCGATACCCGTCATCATCCTCTCGATCCTCTTAAGTAGATCCTTGGGATCTGTTGCCGTAGTGTAGCCCCAGTCGCGCTGATCGCTCGAAACAGCGGTATCTCTCGCGATGTTGATGCCACCAAACTCGGTGCATATCACTGGCGCTTCCTCCTTGTGTGAGGATCCAGGAGTATTGCCAATCGCCGAGACGAACATGGGACGGTCTGCCTTGGGCGAAAGGATGCCTTCCATGCTGGCGCAAGTCTTCGTCAAAGCGTCGCCGTCGGAGTAGTCGTGGAAGGTCGTCAAATCAGTTTGCACGTGTTCCCAACCGCAGTTATCATTAATGGGTCGTGTTGGATCCAGGGCTTTGGTCGCGTAGTACAGACTCTTGATGTGGTCTCTGTGCGTCTGGTTATTGGCCAGATCTGTGTACGCCCAGCTCTCGTTCACTGGCGTCCACGCTACCACACAAGGATGGTTGATGTCCCGCAAAACGGCTTCACGCCACTCCTGATCAAAGCGCTCCACGTACTCAGCGCTGAAGGCGTACGCATTTGCCATCTCACCCCAGACAAGGAAGCCAAGGCGGTCCGCCCAGTAGTGGAAAACAGGGTCTTCGACTTTTTGGTGCTTGCGGCAGCCATTGAAGCCCATACTCTGTGCTAGTTCGATGTCGGTCTTGAGGGCTTCAGATGAGGGCGGTGTCATGAAAGTATCGGGCCAATAACCTTGGTCCAGGAAGAGCGCTTGGAAATGTGGTTTGTCGTTGATTCTGAACATCCCCTTATCCCAAGACAAGGAGCGCATACCTATAGATGTGTGGACCGTGTCGACAAGCGTGGATGTACCGTCGTAGAGGCGGATGACAACGTCGTACAGAGAAGGATCGTCTGGCGACCAAAGAACAACACCATCTCGCACGTCGTCGAATGCCTCAACGAGTGACTCCCCTAGTTGAGTTTTGGCATCTTCGGACAGCACCACATCGGCGTCTAGGGAGACAAGACTGGATTCTCGTGGTAGCTCGATCCTCTCTGTTTTGCTCACATGAGTGTCTTTGAGGCTGACCTCAAGCTCGACGCTGTAATGATGGCCGGCGGGTCTGCCTAGGACCTTGATGCTAGCATGTAACTTGCCTGATTCGATGTCGTTGCTTCTTATGACAGTGCCATGGCTGCTGTCCCCGATGCGCACAAACGGAACGGCTTCGAGCCAAACATTCTGCCAGATGCCGCCGCTAGGCGTGTAGAAGATACTCTCAGGCTGTGCGCCCCAGTACTGCTTGCCTCTTGGCTGAGTCAAGTCATAGGCCGAGTCGTACACGCGCAAGGTGAGCCTCTGGGTGGGCTCTTTCGCGAATGCATCTGTGATGTCGATGTCAAAAGGAACGTGTCCACCACGATGGCCGCCAACAAAATGACCGCCAACCCAGACCTTAGCTTCATAATCCACAGCGCCGAACCTGGCAAGTATACGATAGCCGTTCTGTTTGTTCTGCTCAGAACGTGGGTCGGAGATGTCCCTCTCGTACCAGAACACCTCGTGCACACCCTTCTCCTCGATTCCAGATGCGGGGCACTGGAACACGAAAGGTACCTGTATATCGCGCTTCTTGTGCGTGCTGATGTCTGCTTTCTTGTGTTTGTTGTTTTGTATGAGCTCTTGAGTGCCTGTAGCAATCTTGGCGGTGATAGTTTGAGCTTGGTCGTTGGATGGCTTTGAGTTGGAGTTCTCGGAGGTGGAGTTCAATGCAACCTCATTTGGGAGACCTTCAAGATGCCAACCTTGCACCAAGCCAACGTCGTCGTCATCAAATAAGAATGACCACGGCCCATTTAAGGACTTCCAGTTGAGCTCATCACGAACGAAGTCAGGTCGAGGATAGTCGCTCATGATGGTTGTTGTGCGGTCGGTTTTGTGAACAAGCGATCGAAAATGAGATTGTTGTATAGATTGTGATTGATGTCGTTGCAAAGATCTGATGAGACGGTGTATCATCCACTTAAAATTGGGATGCACGTGAGGGTCCTATGAGATGCATGAAATGTGGAAGTGTGGGGAAATATACTGGGTCAGGTCAAAGACGCGCTAAAATGTAGCCTGTCGCTGTCATCACCTGTGTGTTCGCAAAACTTCGAGACTCTATCAACAGCCAACATCCGGTAGTCGATCATCAAAATGTAGGATTGTTACTTTAGAGAGGGCAGGAAGTACTGGTAGTCTTACCCGTTACTCATAAAACTTGTGAATGGTGCTCGGCCGCACGTCAGCCTTCAAATCACTCCACTGTCTGATCTCTCCATTGATCAAGTTCCCCGTCCCTCAAGAATTCTCCATGTCCGTGTCTTCAAATCGCAATTGCCAGACTTAACCGTTCAGACGCCGCCGAAGCTATCCATACGATCCGGCAGCTCAGCTTTCGTGAGTCTATTATCCCGGTTCCTTCTGTTCGTGAGTCCTGCCGACTTCCAACCCACTATTTGACTTGCACTTAGAACAGCCCTTTAACTCTTTGCCTAAAATTGCGCAGTTCATGCACCTCTTCTTTGAGCTCTTCGAGTTTCTGCTCCTGTGCCTTTTTCGTTGCACCTGTCAGCTCCAATTTTTGGTTCCTGGCTCGAAGCAACGAATTCTCGTTGCTCAGGTTCACGACCTTGGTGCACTCGGTTTCCAGCGACCTTTCTGTGTCTTCGTTCTCTTCTTTACTCTGTCTCAAGCACCGTTCCAGTCTTTTGGTTTCCGCTTTGGAAGTGTCGCAATCGGCATCGGCATCTTTACGGATGCGCTGGACAAGTTTCTGGTACTCAAGGAACTCGTAATTGTCAGTAGTTGTACATTCTTGACAAGGTGGATGAGATTTCCATACATGTTCGTCTTGCCGAGGTTGTTTGCTTGGTCCTAAGAGAAGTCAGTAAGCGTTTAGAATGATGATCTCGTCACCAGACTTACTTTCAGAGCATGAATTGTCCTCGTCTTCAGAGCTGCTCTGACTGTCGGGTTGAGAACCGCTCTGATCGTCGGTTTGGGAACTGCTTTGACCGTTGGTTTGGGAACTGCTCTGACTTTCGGTATTCAGATGGATGTTCATGTCTTTCGATAACTCCAGAAATATGTGCGGATCTACGAGGCGCAGAATTTTGATCGAGTGATATCTTCGGTATAGTCGCATACGGTCTGGCTGACGATGCTGGTAAGGAAACCATAACTGAAGGAGCCCGACTGGGTGGTAGGTCTTGCGATATTGCAAACGCCGCGTATCTACCGTAAGCGTTCTTGAAACCTTGAAGCCACTCGTTGGTCATGTTGATGTATTGAACGAAGCCCTTTTCGAGGTAGTAGAAGTCCAGGACGCTGGCGATGGCAGCCCACCACAAGGCTTGCTCTTCTTGGTTTCGTGTCTCAGCTGCATGCGCAAAAGGCTCTTGTAACACCAATTCTGAACCGTTGTTGGGCAGGTCCGTCGTATTGCTCAAGCAGCATCCAAAATCCCTCAGGCCTGATCTGTCATCAGGCTCCGAGGTGATGTACGCCCAAACACGACGACGGGTACCCCCAGGATCCGATAGGAGGCTTGTGTGACCCACAAGGATGCGTCTAATCTTGCTAGCTTCTCCATAGCTATCAATCTCGATAAAGTCGGCTAGAACAGTGACGGCACGTGGAAGATATCGAAAGCCAGCCTCGAACGTGTTGTCCTTTGAGATTGCAGTGATGAGGTCAGGAAGTGTATAGCGCTGATGGAGGCGCATTGTGACCGTTTTGTCTTCTTCTTGTCTATACATGGTTATAGAAAGGAAAGCTCGTGGCTGGCTGAATTGTGGGTTTGCAGGAAGAGCAGAAACGAGACCTTGAGACCGGGTGAGAGAAACAAACACAACAAATTGAGAGACTCGGTAATGCCGCTGCCTCTCACAAATTACCTATCTTGAAATAAAATACCGCCGCAACTCACCTTTGCCCCTCTTCTCACCCTCTCCCTCTTCTTACCCTCTTCCTCTTCTCAACCCTCACCCGCTGCTCCCTCCAAACCCAACAATCAAGACACCACTCCCCACTCGTTGCAAACCGATCCACCACATCGCCACAAGGCCGCTGTATCACATCACGCTCAGCTCGTTTGCAAAGCGTAAACGGTTCAATCAAGCTAAGCACCACATGGCCCGCCGGACAAGAGTATTCGATTCCTTTTCTAAAGCACAGAGAGTGTAAGTGCAATGTCACAAATCTTTGTTCCCAAATCGTGTCAAGAATCCTTTATATATACGCACATGAACGCTGCGTGTTTATCACAAACAGCAGGTAGTCACAGAACACAAGTACGAGAATCACCGAGACGCGTCCACAATCCAATCTGCAACTTCGAGACTACCCTATCTTAGACTTGGTAATTCCAACCCAACTTCCTCTTTAGTCTCTTCACATCATTTTCGTTCCATATTCCAGTGGAGTGAGCCACGTACAGCACTCTTACTCATCTAATCCCATCACTCCACCAGCACATCGTCACACTCTCCTCTCTCACCCTCTTCCTCCCTCCCCAGTACCCTTAATCACGCGCCAACCCCCCAACTTGCCCAACAATCCGCTCCTCACAACCACCAACTTTCTTTGTCCCAACATACTAAAAGTAAAAACGCACCCGCACAAAGTCCGATCAAAGGAAACCCGCGCCATTGCTGGAGTGCTTGCGCGCTGGAGTAAGCTGTGTGTTGTATGCACATGGTAGTCAGTTAGGCAGTTGACTGATCAATGAGGGATGTTTGGTTTACGGATCGGACGGTGCTGTAGGTTTCGAGAGGTACTAGGAAGAGGGGGGGGGGGAAGAAATGTGTGCATCACTAATGGCATAAGCAGAACGTAAGAGCATCACTGATCAATGCGATTGAAGTGACATGTCCAGCAGGAACTGGCTCAAAAGAATATATACAACGAGAAAATGCTAGCACAACCAACGTTCAACTGCGTGCAAGCACCGTATCCAGATTCAGGTCCAGGTCTGCAGCCGAGTAACCCTCATCGAGGAGTATCCTGCACTTAAGCGCAGTTGACGGTGATCTGAGAGCTGCCGCTGGAGAAGTAGCCCTCGGTGGCGACAATCTGGTAGTTGTGGCTTCCGAGCTTCATGCCCTTGGCAGCCCAGGCGTCGAAGTGAGTCTTCATGTTGACAGAACCGCTGCTGCGCTTGTTCTGGCGCACAGACCAGTACTGCTGGAAGGTCTTGGTGCCGTCGATGGAGGGCTGGTTGGTGCGCTGTGTCTGCGCGATCTTGTAGGAGGAGCCGTCGGCGGTCACGGAGCCCTTGACGGTGGCCTGGGAAGAGGGGTCGTAGGTGCCGAAGTTCTCAACCACGTAGTACTCGATCAGGGGGTTGCGGGTCCAGCCGTAGACGGCGAGGTACGAGTTGCCGGAGGGCTTGTAGGTGCCGGAGTAGGTGATGGTGCTGTGTCTTGTCAGTTTTCCGGTTTAAATATGGAAGAAGGCGAAAGCAATTACCGTGCGGCACCAGGGTTCCAGCCCTTTCCTCCGACAAGGTTACCACCCGTCTTCCAGTTCACGCTGTAGCTGCCGCCAGCACCGTTGGTGTAGGTGGCTGACGCACCGCCATCGGTCCACCAGCTGTAAAAGCAGCCGTTGTGGGTTCCCTGAGAAGAGGGAGTGCCTGCGCGCGCAGTCAAGGCACCGAGCGAGCGAGTAGCAAGATCGGTGACCGGGACAGCAAGAACACCAGTCGCTGCCACTGCGGCGGTGAAGATAGATGTGAAAGAGACCATTTTGAAAGTTGTGGCGTAGAAGTCGTTTGTAGAATGGAACAGTGTATTAGAGAGCGAATGACCGTGATGATGAATTGCTGGGAGGACGAGTCAAGTTGTACTTATACATTTGGTCAATGTGGATCTTGAACAGGGTGTCAGCAGGAAGCCTGGTCTGGCTCGCCCGGATGATGAGCGCATGGTCGTGGAGCACGAGTCGTCTACATGTTTGTAGCCAAGTTGGGACGAACGGCCGAAAGCGTAGAGTTTTAATATGCTATGCTTGGCTAGTTCAGCACATTCACTGTGTGCTATTCTCATATATAGCCTATCACACGAGCGTATCGCACGCAATGCTAGGAAATCATTTTGCAGCTTGCGTTCTGGTTGGTGCATTGTTCTGAAACGGGGTTCCCGGTCCAAGCCCGTTCGAACAATTAAGGGCTAACGTTTCAATCTCGCCGTTGCGGGGCAGTTCTCGGAGATTCATTGCTGTGGCCAATCTTCTAATCAGCTCTTTAGGGGTTCTCGTCCTGTGTGTCAGCCATGCGGCTCTTTCGACGGCTAAAGGATCTTGTAGTAACTTGGGGTGCAAGTTTCGGTAAATCAGGCTGGGCTTCAGTTTGTAATAGGGCGGCGACTCGCAAGGTGGTCGATTGATTAGTAGATCTGAGTAATGTGGAGCGGAGGATGGTAGAAGTCGAGTTAGAGTTGCGGCTGTCAGTTACGGAGCGGCAGATGAAAGGATGGTGGCACCTGCGTCTGCGCCACGATTAGAAACAACGCTACGGCACAACTCAGTAGATGCCATCGCAACGTGTATTCACTCTGCTGAGTTTTGCAGCAAGGCCTCAGAAGTTGCACCATTCGTTGATGTGCGTCTCCTGCGCCACAGTCCGGGTATTGTCGTGACAGGCATAGACGATGTCGGAATATTCTGCACCCCAGATTCATCCTTCCGCTCCACTGCACATGCCAAGAGCTCTTCTCCAGACTTGTCCCGGCGGCAGAAAAGGATTGAAGAGCTTACTTCAGCCGCAGGGCTTGGACAAGGAGCGCCCACGTCAAGATTAGAGTATCGGCACCTGTCTGCCGTGAGCAGCGAAATTAAGAATGCTTGACTATGCGCTGTTCCTGTTGGTTGCTATTGAAATGATTACAATGGGGGTATCCAACGACTTTTCCTTAATTTTTTGTATTCCCACCTTTAGCTCTGTAAACAGAGTGCATGGTGAACAGAATACATGTGATGCTCAGCGACGACTGTCCTCCTGTCGTGAAGCAATGCAAGCATGGCCCCCATTCCGGTCGTATAGCGTTTCGGACCGCTCACCGCGCTATATGGTATGTAGTCACCAATGTGCACTAAGACAGCAAGTAAACCCTGCACTGTCTCGGCCAGATCTTCCACGGCACTCAGGGAGTCCCACTATGAAGTCTCTTTCGTATCAGTCCTCAGGCGCAACGATTGTAGCGTGGATCGTATGACATGCCGGCCTATACGGATGACACCATGAGCCGCTGTCCTCAGGCACGTGGAATGCGAGATTTTACGAGTGTTTGCTCCACCTTTACACTGTGCAACCGCGATTGAAAGCCGAAACCTCTCCAGTGAGGACGAGCGTGGTGTTTGAAATGATGCGATGTGAATGAGGTCTCAGAAGACAGGACTCAACATTGTGAGACGTTCGTATTCCCGGATTGTGAATCGACTTCCTGGCCCTTGGTCGGGTGGTGGCGCAAAGACTTCCCTACACATGTTTCTCCAGGATGCCACTCCGTCGAGCGGCCCTATGCTTTGAGCTGTGGTGTTGGGCGGTAAGGCGTTACCTCTGATTCACTCGCTCATCTCCTCACTTTCTTCACCCTGGTCAACCACTGCCAGGACATCGTTACTCCTCCTCTCCTTCTCGACACTTTTCTCGACGCTGCTAAGCATGGGATCAGCCCCGTTCCCTTCCCATGTCTTAGCTCTCCTGACGATCCTCTGACTTCTCCGAATGACCTCTTCTTCAGCTTTTCGTATCGTGGCGCTGACTCTGATGACCCTGCACACGACTGGTATCTCGGCCCTAGGCAGTTTCGTGACGTAGGTGAGCGCTGCCCATACCATTTCGTAGTGGTCGCGCGGACAGCGAATTATTGCGGTCGAAGTCGAGGCGGAATAGTAGTTGACTGAGTTCAGGATCAGCTCATGTTCACTGCCGTTGTAGGGGGGAGGGGGCGCACCTTTCAAACTACTCGATACCATTCCGCTACCATAGTCGCCGTACAGGTCCTCTACGGCGTCGCGCATCAGGCGTACGAGCAAGCCCGCGTTGAAGGCATCTGGTGTGGGAGAGTGGATTTGCACCAAGTCCGGGAGGGGAGTGCGCGATTTGGACGAAGGCTCTGGATAGAGAAAGTTGACGACGAGGTATCGAAATTTCACGCGAACCATGGCGGGAGCTCAGTGTAAGTTGCGAGGAGTGGTGGAGGGGTGTAATCGTGCGGAAGGTGCTGTCGAGGTGACAGAGGTGACAGAGGTGAAAGCAGCTTTTCGTAGAAGCAAAAGTTACGCGGTCTCGGAGCTGTGAAGACTTTTCTCCACGCCCAATGTTCTTTGCCAGTCAGATTTGACTCAATATTCGTTATTGTTGTTACATCCGTCAAGTCGCTCTCAAGCTCCAGAAATTCAACGTTCAGCCCTGCAACGCGCACCAATCGTAGCCTCGGTCCCAGCTCTAGCGCCAAGTATGACGCGCCTTGCCCGGCGGTGTATCCCCAGCTTTCTGCCTCCAACACCAACAACACCAGCCATAACAGCAGCCGCCCCGCGATTCACTCCTTCTCCTTGCCGTCTGAGCATCTCCTACCCAGTCCACAGCCACGAACCACCCGCGATGGCGTCCTCGTCTTCATCCACGCCTCTGCTCTAGTACCTTCCCTCCCCTCCCCGTCCTCACCACCCACTAACATCCCTCAGCGCATGCATAGCCCACAACACGACCGTCCTAACCGAGCACACCGCATCTGCCTCCTCCAACGCCAGCTCCCTCGTCTCGCTCGTCCTCCCCCGCCTAACGCACACCTCGTCCGCGCACAAGACAATCGACCAATCCAAATTCTTCATCCACGTCATCACAAAGTCCCCCTCCGACTTCCCCAGCGCACAAGCCAGCGCAGGCGGGCTCACCTTTCTCGTCATCGCGGAGCGCGATCTGGGCCAGCGCATCCCTTTCGGCTTCCTGACGAATCTCGAGAAGAAGTTCTTGAGCGAGTTCGACACAGAGACGACCAACTTCGCCGATCTGCCACCATACGGGTGCGCGAGCTTCAATGGCGCGCTGAAGAAGTTGATGGTGGAGCAGGGCGCTACGCAGGCGGGGCAGGCTGATGCGCTGAGGACGGCGCAGCGGGAGATTGAGGGCGTGAGGGAGATTATGACGGAAAATATTGAGCGCGTACTGGAGAGGGGAGAGCACATGAGCGTGCTTGTTGACAAGACGGGGCGGTTGGGAGACAACGCAAGGGACTTCCGAGTCAGGTCCCGAACGCTGAAGAGGAGGATGTGGTGGAAGAACGTCAAGTTGATGGTGCTGTTGTGTTTGGTGATCATTTTCCTGATCTACCTATTCGTTGGCTTTGGATGCGGACTACCTGGTAAGCCCATCATTCTCGAAAGAACAAAAATGCTGAATGCTAACACGTACCAGCCTGGGGCAGGTGCCTGCGCCACTGATCGTTGGAAGACAAAGGTCACACAAAGTAGCAAGCATGTCGAAAGCGTAATCACACAGGCCAAAAGGCAACTCTCAAGAAAGATATTCCCATCCGTTGTATACAAACAGAACGAACCAAAGGCGTGGCGTCCGGCGCATGCAGTACCCGATCTAATATCTATTCGTAACCCACCCTTCCAGTGACAATCAAATTCCTTGATAAATCCAGGGCGCCCTTTCTTTTGCACCGTGATCTTTGTCTTCGTCTTGATTCCCAAATCTCTTTTCGTTTGATGGTCGTCCGAACGCTTCGTAGTCCATATCATCCTTGCAATCCCAAATCCAATCCGAGTCCCAAACCAGGACTAATTAGCGCCGATAATCCCCCGACTATATCCAACCACGGCGCCGAAAAAATAAAATAGCCTCCCCCCAAAAACCCATGCAAACGCCAAAACACGCTGAAGAAAAAATGAAATAGCTTCCCCTAATTCGAGGAATGCAAAAAATTATACATCATACATGTACCCGAGTAGTAGTCGTACCAACACGGTGGGAAGGAACGAACGCCTATCTAAATGCTTGCAAGGTCTAGTGATACGTCTACTAGGTGTCGTAAAGGAAAGCGTGAAACAAAACAAGAAAAACGCCTATTTGGTTTTGTGCTTTTTGTCGAAAACGCCGGAGGAAATCAAGTACAGACTGCTCGTGAGCAGAGCACACGGTGCGCTAATCAATACACGCTTATGGGGCCATGACCATAGCAAGCAGCGCCATGCGAGTGTACAATCCGTACCTCATCTGTGAAACCGTCAGTAATCTCTTCGAATGCAGTAGGCAGGATACTCACCTGTCTGAAGTACGCCGCCCTGGGGTCAAAGTCCACCTCCTCGTGAATCTCGTTGTTCCTCGGCAGAGGGTGCATGACGATCATATTGGTCTTGGCCTGCTTGAGGACCTTGTTGTCAATAACGAACGAGTCCTTCACCTGCTCGTAGCTCGCTTGATCGGGGAAGCGCTCCTTCTGTACTCGAGTGCAGTACAGAACGTCGGATGAAGCAATGATCTCGGGGGTGAGCTCGTTGGAGATTGTCTTGAGCTGATTGCGCGATTTGAGAGCCTCGCGGACAGAGCTGGGCATGCTGAGCGACTCGGGAGATACGAGGTTGACGGTGCAGTCGTAGTGGGACAGCAGCTCGCAGAGAGAGTGGACAGTGCGACCGTACTTGAGGTCACCAACAAAGGTGATGGTGAGTCCGTTGACAGATCCAAGCTCTTCACGGATGGTGAAGATGTCGAGGAGTGCTTGTGTCGGATGCTCGCGACTGCCGTTACCAGCGTTGATGACAGGAACGCCAGAGAACTTGGCAGCAATGTCGATCGAGTCCTCGTGCGGGTGACGGAGGACGATGGCATCACCATAGCATCCCAGAGTGCGGATGGTATCAGCAATGGACTCACCCTTCTTGGTGGAAGAGACAGACTCATTGACGATGACGACCTCACCACCAAGACGTTTCATGGCAGCATCGAATGATGCAGATGTGCGCGTCGAAGGCTCGAAGAACATGGTGCACAGGACATGACCCTTGAGGATGTCGAGGCAACCCTGCTTCTGAGCACCGAGACGCATCTCCTGAGCAATGGTGAACAGCAAGTGGAGGTCGGAACGGCTGAACTGCTTGACGGATGTGATGTGCTTACGCTTGAAGGGAGACTTGGCAAGCAATTGAGACAGAGACAGCGAGTTGCTCTTGGACATCTGGCCGTAGGAGTCACCGGGGCCTCCAGACTCAGACACGAACTCCTGGTAGTCAACACTGCTGATCTGGAGATCGTAGTGACGGGAGATAGCCTCGATCAAAAGCTTTGCGTTCTTGACGTTGGTTACAAGAGGGGTCTGGTAGTCGACAGCCATGCGGCGAGTGCGGTAACCTCTGGACATGTAGTTGGCCGGTCGTCGGAAACGGTTACTGGAGGGCAGGTTGATGTACAAGTCGATCAAGTTATTCGACAAGTGCTGCGTCAGAGAGTACTCTGCCTTCTGCTCGTCGTGCTCGCCAGGTGGCAGTACTTCTAAGAACTTGACGGGGAGGCCGTGTTCCTGAATGTAATCGGCAGTTCCGGCAGTGGCAAACAGTTTGTAGCCCATCTTGTGCAGATTCTGAATAGAAGGCAACATCTCAAGCTTGTCCTTGAACGAACCGATAGAGAACAGGATGTTCTTGTTCGGCAGCCTGAAACCGGTAGCGATGAGACCCTTGAGGTAGGCCTCGTACTTGTCGCGACCGAAGCAAGCCACCTCACCGGTGGAGGCCATCTCCACACCGAGAACTGGATCGGCCCCAGAAAGACGAGAGAAGGAGAACTGAGGAACCTTGACACCAACGTAGTCCTTAGGGATATTGGTCGGCGGGTACTCGGTAACCGGCAGACCAGCCATCGCCTTGGTAGCCATCTCGATAAGATCAACACCCATGACCTTGGAGACAAAGGGAGTGGAACGCGAAGCGCGAACGTTGCACTCAATGACCTTGATCTCGTTATCCTTGGCGATAAATTGGATGTTGTAAGGACCAGTGATGTTCAGAGCGTAACCAATCTTGCGTGTCGCGTCTTCGATCTGGCGGATGGTTTCGGGGGACAGATCTTGAGGAGGCAGGATGAGAGTAGCATCACCGGAGTGAACACCAGCGTTCTCAACGTGCTCTGAGATGAAATGGCCGATCATGGTACCGTTGCGGGCGACGGCGTCCATCTCGATTTCCTTGGCGTTCTCAATGTACTTGGTGATGACGACTGGATGCTCTTTGGATACATCGGCAGCCTGGTTGAGGTAGTTTGCCAAGTCGTGCTCGGAGTAAACAGTGTTCATCGCAGCTCCAGACAGAACGTATGAGGGGCGGACAAGCACAGGGTAAGAAACACGGTTGCAGAACTCGGTAGCCTCTTCGATGCTGGTAAGCTCCTTCCATGCGGGTTGGTCGACATTGATGCGGTCAAGCATGCGAGAGAACTTCCATCGGTTCTCGGCGGTATCGATCATCTCAGGCGAGGTACCCAAGATCTTGACATCGTTGCGGTGAAGCGACAGGGCGATGTTGTTGGGGGTTTGACCTCCGACTGAAATGACCACACCACTCGACGATTCGAGGGCGTAGATATCAAGTACCTATGCAACATTAGACACGGTGTCAACCTTTGACGCGACGAATGTCACTCACGGTCTCGAGAGAGATGTTCTCAAAGTACAGACGATCAGCCTCATCGTAATCTGTGGATACAGTCTCGGGGTTCTATTCGATGTTAGCATGCGTTCTCATCAGTGAAGGAAGCAGGAATAGGTATCAAAGAGGTATCCAGACACGCCACAAGTGCGCAGAGAGCACCTGAGCCAACGAGAGGTCTCTATAAAGGTTGCTGAAGCCTTTGCTAATACGCTGATGCGATGCGACTGGATACCTCTAGACACGGGTAGGGCAAAATCATAGTATCGTTGACCGAGCGGGGTGATATTCGCCGGTGGCGATTGGAAGGCATAGCTTACATAGTTAATCATCCTGTGAAATGTTGTTAGTAAGCTTCTTTGCAGCTTTGAAGGATACACATACACAGTCTTGAACCCGTTCTCTCTCAGAGTTCTGATAGCGCGGACAGAGCACCAATCGAACTCGACCGAGGATCCAATGCGGTACACCCCGGAACCAAGAACCATGATACCCTTGTCGTTGAACTCGATATCGTGCTCGGTGCCGTTGTAGGTCAAATAAAGATAGTTCGTGTGGGCTGGGAACTCGGCAGCAACAGTATCGATCTGCTTGACGAAGGGGAAGATGCCAGCGTCAACACGTACGCGGCGCACAGCAAGCTCGTTTGACCCCCAGAACTTGGCCAACTGACGATCAGAGAAACCGAGCGCCTTGGCCTTCTTGAGCAGGGGCAAAGTGATGCTCGAGGTGTTGTAGTTGGACATGAAGATTTCGAAGTTGCTCAGCGACTTGAGGCGACTGAGGAACCACTTGTCGATGTTGGTCAATTCCCAGATCTTGTCAACCGTGTAACCGGACTTCATGGCGTTGGCAATAGCGAACAGACGCTGGTCAGAGGGTGTCTGAAGCTCCTGATCAATCTCCATAAGAGCAGCGGTCTCGTTGAAGCCCATGTTGCTGGGATCAATTTCGCGAATGGCCTTCTGGATGGCTTCTTCGAATGTTCGGCCAATACTCATGACTTCACCAACACTCTTCATAGAGGAGCCGAGGAGAGTGGAGACACGGGTGAACTTCTTCAAGTCCCAGCGAGGAATCTTAACAACGACGTAGTCCAGGGAGGGCTCGAAGCAGGCGCAGGTGGAGCGCGTGACTGAGTTTTGAACTTCGTTCAAGGGGATGTTAAGACCCAGCTTGGCAGCGACGAAAGCAAGAGGGTATCCTGTTGCCTTTGAGGCAAGAGCGGAAGAACGCGACAGACGTGCGTTGACTTCGATGATGCAGTACTCGCGGGAAAACGGGTTCAGCGCGTACTGGATGTTACATTCTCCAACAACACCGAGGTGACGGATGACGTTGACAGCTGTGGTTCGCAGCATGTTGTAGTCCTCATCGGATAGAGTCTGAGATGGCGCAACGACGATAGAATCTCCAGTGTGAATACCAAGAGGGTCGAAGTTCTCCATGTTACAGACGGTGATGCAGTTGTCGCGGCAATCGCGGACGACTTCGTACTCGATCTCCTTCCAGCCCTTCATACTACGCTCGATGAGCACCTGAGGACTGGCGGCAAAGGCCTTGTTGCACAGTTCGAGGAGCTCGTCCTCGTTGTCAGCGAAGCCACTACCCAGCCCACCGAGAGCGTAGGCAGCTCGGACGATGACAGGGAAACCGATATCCTTGACGACGCGCATAGCCTCCTCAGTGCTGTTTGCAGAGGCAGACTTGGCGCACTTCTCGCCGATGGAGTCCATAGCGCGAGCGAATAGCTCTCGGTCTTCAGTGGTAATGATGGTGTCGATGGGAGTTCCGAGAACCTTGACACCGAGACCTTCAAACTCATCCTTCAGCTGAATACCAACTGAGAGGGCGGTCTGGCCACCGAATGTGACGTAAATACCGTCAGGACGCTCCTTCTGGATAACCTTGCGGACGAAGTCGGCGTTGACCGGGAGGAAGTAGACCTTGTCGGCAAGGCCCTTGGAAGTCTGAATTGTAGCAATGTTGGGGTTGATGAGGATCGTGTAGATGCCCTCTTCCTTCAAAGCCTTGATACACTGACTTCCAGAGTAATCGAACTCTCCAGCCTGTCCAATGCTGAGACCACCGCTGCCAAGGACAAGAACCTTCTTGACGTCGACGCGGGGTGTTAGCTTCTTGTTCTCCTCGAGTGAACCGCCGGGGAACTCCACAGGCTGAGACATGACCTCAGGAGAAGCGATCGATTTCTGGATTGTGCTGATGAACACATCGAAGAGGTATTCGGTATCGCGGGGACCGGGAGTGTGCTCGGGGTGGAATTGCACACTGAAGTAAGGGCGCTGGACATGACGGATACCTTCGTTGCTACCATCATTGGCATTGACGAAGAGCTCCTCCCAACCATTGGGCAGAGTCTTGGAGTCCACAGCGTAACCGTGGTTCTGCGATGTAATGTGGCACTTGCCGGTGATCATGCTTGTGCAAGGAATGTTGTGGCCACGGTTACCAAACTTCATCTTGAGTGTGCTGGCGCCAGAAGCTCTTGCGAGCAATTGATGTCCAAGACAAATACCGAAGATGGGTGTTCGTGCCTCATCCATGGCGGACTTGAGGTGCTTGACGGTGGCTTCCATCTTCGCTGGGTCACCAGGGCCGTTAGAGATGAAAAGACCATCGTAGTCCTTGCCAGCGAGCTTAGGGAAGTCGTAGTCCCACGGGACTTGCAGGACTTCGACTCCTCGTCGTACCAGACATCTCAGCTGGTTGTATTTGAGACCGACATCAACAGTCACTACACGCACGGGACGGCCGGAGGGGTGCTTCAGGGCTGTGGAAGGGTCGGGAGTGAAGAGCCTGGGTTCTTTGATAGAGACTGTGCAGGCGTCAGACAAGATCACTTTCAGAAACGTCAATTGAATTCACCTTCAGCAACCAGATTCTTCGTATTGGGGTCAACCCATTCGATCTGCTCGAAGCTGCTGCTCCAGTCCTCGACCTCACCATCGGCCAGAGCCGAGGTGTCGACTGCGCCGTTGGTGAGAGCGGCGGACGAAGAAACTGGGCCTGTTCGCTGTCTCAAACGAGCCAGCATGCTTCCTTCCTCGCGGATGCGCTTTGTGAGAGCTCGGGTGTCAACGCCAGTAATGGCAGGCACGCCCTGCTCCTTGAGCCATGCGCCCAGCGAAGAACTGGCCATGTAGTGCGAGAACTCCTCTTCGGCGTAGGTGGCTACTACGAGACCAGCAATGTGGATCTCCTTGGCCTCAAAATGCGCAGGAATGTCCTGAGCGAGCGCATCGATGTCTTCGCGCGAGGGAACACCATAGTTGCCCACTAAAGGGAATGTGATGACCAGGATCTGGCCGCGGTACGATGGGTCAGTTATCGACTCGGGATAACCCACCATACCAGTCTGAAAGACCAATTCACCCGCAATGCTCTTCTCAGCACCAAAGCTCTGTCCGAAGCAAACGTAGCCATCCTGGAGCTCAAGCGCCAGGTTCTGGCTCTCGTCGGGGCGTGGGGCCATGATTTGTGAAGTGAGAGACAGCTCGAGGGCTCAAAGTACCCTGGAGAAGCGAGACTGCCGGACAATGGTGGAGGAGAGAGGAGAAGAGCTCTTTGCGAGTCGAAACTTTTTTCTTACCACTGCAGCAGCGGGGTGTCTTGCTCGTGATTGGCCCCACCTTTGCTAGCGCGAGGATTTTCTGGTGCGCTCGAGCGTTTTTCTCGCCGAGTCCGGAAGTGCTGCTCAACGTCTCGAGTTTGAAGTCTGCTTAGGACTGCGCTCGTTGAGGTACCTTGATGCACACGGTGGGGTCGCTGATGCAATAACTCTTCTTTCGAGTGCAGCAACTTCCGCAAATTCTTGCAGCGCGTTGCGGCTCAACAACTGCGACCTCCAATGACGACGATCGTCCAGAGACTGAATGCGGTGTGATAAAGCCTCGCCAAACCTGCCAATCGTGCGCCGCGGGGTCGCCTCACCCTTGTCCAGTTGACGTCGCCATCGAGTCGCAACTTTACCAACAATTTTTTTATGTCTGAAAATGCAAATTTCTCGTAATTACTTGAGTCGGTCTTACTCTTCTACCATAGAATTGTTGGCTTCTCTTTACGATGGCAGTTGTAAAGATTACCGCAAGTTTCATTCAGCGCACTCCAAGGAATTCTATCTGCAATGAATAAGAGGAATGACTTACAGACGTAACTCGCAGTTTCTTCAACAGCCCGTCTACAAAAGACTTCGCTCCTCACAACTACCCTCACATCATGACACCCGAAGACCATACACTCAGTCGCGCAAAGCTCCAGCAGAGTTTCTCAGGTCTGTGGAGATTGGGTGATTTATGATACGAGCACTGGTGCACTGGTACACTGATACTGATATTGCAGAGTGTTTCAAGAGATATGCAAGTGACTTTCCAAAAGAAGACAAACCTGAATATGCTGCAGATTGAGGATTGAAGCCGTGATGTGATTGGTTTTGGTGGCTTTTAGTACCATTCGTGGCTATAAGATACGAATAATACTACATCATCAACGCAGTTCGTCCAATCGGTGCTCCAAGATTTCAAGTATATGTTCACGGTCGTTGGGGTCGATAAACTCGTGCGGATTGCCGTTGCTGAGTTGTTTGTCAATTCTGGCAGCTAGACTGGATCGATCGTCAGCTCAGTATTCTGGGACCATGGGAAGTCTACTTACGATCGTGTCCCCGAGCTAACGTACTCCGTCATCTCCTGCCAATACCTTGGTTCTGAAAAGAACTGACCAGCCCATTGTTGACATTTCGAACAGCGATTGGGTGCATCTACCTTTTGCTTGCAAGGATCCGCCCATTGCCAGACTAGGCGTCTAGCCGTTGGGCGCATGAGGCGGTCGACGTTCAGCATTTGTCTCAATTCAAGCGCTATATTTGGCGTAGATTCCTTCCCCGACTCGGAGTATCCATCCTTGAGCAGACGGAGCCAATTATCCAGTCGGTCAAGGTTGGCTTCGTACGATCTGTTTCTCAAAGGGCAGAGTTCGTCCAGGTCTGCCAGGCTGCGCTAGGATGATGTTACAACAAGAAACTCCAAAAACACACAGCCCAGGGAGAAGATGTCGGCAGAACGTCTACTGGGCTCGTATTGAGCGACTTCAGGGACGCAGTAACGTAAGTTGAGGGACACCCCTATAGGAGGTCAAAGTCAATCGTGGATGGTCTTTTAGGACTTCTACCAAGGCCAAGAAATGTGCCAAATCACAGTGTGCCACGGGCCAGATCAATAGGCCAAGATAAGGGGCTTGAAAGTAGGTCCCCACAAGTCGTACGATGTGATGGTGGTTTTGAATCTTCAGAACTTCGATTTCCTTTTTCGAAAACTCTTTCGGGCTTTGCCGCTGCCATATTTTCTTGAGTGCCAAGTTTATGCCTTTGCACGCAACCTGTCACGACTTCGCCGGTGAGCCCATAGCCAAGCGTTCGCACAGGCTCGAGAGGTAGTTGCTCGTTATTCGAGAACTGGGCGTGAAAGCCCCTTCCGGACCAATCTTGTTCGACCGCACTTGGATCACCATGGGTAGCGTAAACATCATCCCAACCAGGCGTGTGTGAAGAATCGAGGCCTCTGGAACTTTCGTTTACTTCGGAATATTGAGCTTTTTCGACATTATCGAAGATTTGCTGTACATTGTTGAGATGAGCATCTACCTTACGAACGCACTCCCGTAAATGAGTCAAGTACTGTCTCGCCTCGACTTCATCGTACGGATTGAGAGTTCTTTGGTCTCGTTGAGATGCATACTCTGTATCTGTGTGGAAGCTGGGGGGCTCATCGTCCATTGAGACTCTTCCCTCTGCTATCTCTGCAGAGACGAACGAGGGCCGGGTAGTTTTCCAATGTATAGCTCTTGTGACTATTGTCCCCTGGACATCAAGGAACCAAAATGTATACGGTGGAGGCGGATTGTGTGAGTTGACGACAGCACGGATGTTGCAGGCTGTCAGAGATCCGCAGAGTTGGAGAGCTGCATATGAGGATCAGCCATGATTGGTTGATTGAAAGCCGCCTACGTAGGAAATCAGGCAGTTCCGTCCTTATTGATCTTTTGTTCGCTCACATCACATTTGTGAGGCTCCTTCAAAATTTGAGTTAGTGCGAAGTGAGCTGCCAAGATACTGTTACTGCGCTGCAATGCGCGTGTGTCTCCTTGCGCCGTGACGTAGATCTCTGCTCGTATGTGCAAGACACCCACATAAGCTGGTATAATAGTCAACACTGATACTAATCTGCACATCAGTGGAAATTGGCGCGAACCGCAGGTTCTGTTTGGCGCGTGCACGGGACGTGATGTTTTCGAGGCTGCGTCCGAAGGATCGGCATCGACAAACGATGGTTTTGTAGAACCCTTACGATGCATGAATGGGGAAAGCATCTCCGGCGACTTGGCAGCGAGATCGCGGGAATGCACCCCGGTCTAAGGAGTTATGTGAGATGCGGGACGTGATCCAGACCGTTAGCGAGGATCGTATTGAAGGTTGTTCGAGTCATGGTACTTTAGTAAGTCGGGCAGGCTTTGAGAAGCGTCAACTATTCTCCCGCGCTGAGATGCAGATCTGAGGGATATCAAAATGCGCGCAAATGGAGCATCTGCACCCCAGACGGCGAGTGATGCAAAAACGACGATGACGCCCACTCTGGCAGGGAAATCGCGCTGAGGCCCGGGAGAGGTGCATAAGTAGCGCGTTCGTCATGGCACATGCAAGGGTTCTTTGCGACATCGTGGGTGACGGGGCGAGGCCATTGGCTGGCAGCGCGAGTGGAATCGTGGGGAAACCGAGCGTGCAGATAAGACGAAGGCATTCTGGCATCCTCATGATCACTTCGTCTCAGCACGGCGGCGAAGAACGGCATGGCGGCGTGAGAGGCGGTGAATGGGGTGTGGTACGAAATTGGTCGCAGGCCGAGGACTGTCGTGGGTCCCTCATGGTCCCCTGTACATATGAGACTTCCTCTTGACAAAGTACTGCCACTACCACCACCCCCTCCCCCTTCCCGCTCTGGTGCTGCCTCGCGGTCTGCTGCTCCGTAAGAAAGGTGTGAGGGCGTTCCAATGTTCGCCTCACTGCTGCGCTCCAAAAGGAGTCGGCCGTCTGAGACCACACCCCTCCTTGCAGCACTGCACAGGTACCGCGACCGCCACAACGACGAAGCGTCTGAGGCCGAAGACGACTACGAGGAGGACGCAGCGCAGTACGACGGCGGAGTCGAGGATGAAGACCATGACCACCGCCGGCGCGACGGGCCATTGCTGCCTGTGTTTTCCTCCGAGCTGCTGGGTGGGTTGCGTGCATGTGAAGGTTGTTTACTGTGTGTTGCGCTAACACGAAGTTTTAGACCGCATACCCATCTACAACAACACACACGCCATACGCACCATTGTCGTCCAGCGCTGCGAGACGACGCTTAGCTGGGACCAGTTGCGCTCGCCGCAGGTCTCGCAGTTCCTCGTCAAGCCCATACAGCAGCAGATCCGCGCAGAGCACTTCTCACGTGGCGCCCTGTACTGCCTCGTAGCCAACTGCCTGCAGTTCAGGAAGGAGGGAGACGCCAATCCTGGCAATGTGGGCGTCAGCAAGACGCGGGCGCTTTTGTGCGAGCTGCTGGCCATGCGCCTGCTCAAGGAGTTCTCCACGCGCGAGCTGATCGATGCGCTGAGCTACGACTACGACCCTCTCCAGGGCCTCGACACGACACCCAATGGCGCAAACTGGGGGCGCCAGGGACAACGCCATGCGCGCATCTCTGCCCTGGAGATTGCCATTCGCGCCCAGGCAAAGAAGTTCCTCGCCCATCCCTTGGTCGTACAGCAATTGGAGGCTATCTGGGCCGGCACAATCGTCTTCCACTCTGTTGCGGACAGCCTCCACCGCAAGCCAGACTCTTCCCACAGCAACCCCACGAGCGACGAGCTCTCTCCCGGAAGAGGGCCGTCACGCCGTCTGCCGCCGCCCAAGCACGCGAACGCCGAGCTGCCAGCGGCAGCGCTCATGAGACGCACAGTGACCCTCTACGACCCGCACGACTCCTCGCTCTTCAAACTGTCTCGTCTCCGTGTCCCTCGCTACCGCAACCTCTTCTCGACCCTCTCCTTCGGTATCATGCTGGGCCTCTTCCTCGCCGTACTCACCGAGAAGTCCGATGACATAACGGTGCTGGAGGTCGTCTTCTGGTTCTGGAGCGCTGGATACATGTTGGACGAGATTGTTGGATTCTCCGAACAAGGCTTTGGGCTATACAGTGAGTCGTCCCCTATCTGATGTCGTAGTCCAGTAGAACTAAGTCGATCTAGTCATGAGCGTAAGTACAGCAACGCGGTGGTCGCAGAGTCTTCCTCGCTGTTTCATTCTACACCACGATAACATTCGGGCTGCATCCGGATCGTTGATGAACTGCTTTCACCTAAATGCTTCCTTCACATATGTGACTACCTCCAGTCGCAGTAGTTACTTTGTTTCTTTCCTGGCTCAACACTTTGGATCCACGCTGACAAAAGGACATAGGTTTGGAATGCATTCGATTTAGGCATCTTGCTTATGTTCATGGCATACTATGTTTTGCGTTTGTACGGCATCCTTATGCCTGACGTCAGCCGTCACCACGTGGCTAGCATGGCCTACGATGTCCTTGGCTCGACTGCAGTCCTCTTATTTCCTCGTCTGTTCTCGGCTCTCGACCACTACCAGTACTTCTCCCAACTCCTTATCGCCTTCCGAATGATGGCCATGGATCTGGTCGCTATTCTGGTTCTCATCTGCATTGCCTGCAGCGGTTTCTTCGTTGCCTTCAGTCTGGCTTTTGGCAAGGAAATTGGGGCCTCTAATGCCGCATATGCGATCTTTCAGCTGCTTATGGGTTTCACACCAGCAGCCTGGGACCTCTGGGCGGAGTACAACGTCTTGGGCAAGGCTCTACTGGCTCTGTTCCTCTTCATGTGTCACTTCCTCATCGTTACCATTCTGATCACGGTTTTGACCAACTCGTTCATGAAGATCGTTCAAAATGCGAACGAAGAGCATCAGTTCCTCTTTGCGGTCAACACCATCTCGATGGTCAAGTCTGATGCTTTGTTCTCTTATATTCCCCCGACGAACATTGTCGGCTGGCTGCTTATCCCGCTTAAGTATATGATGCCGTTCAAGAAGTTTATACGCTTGAACCGGCTAGTCATCAAACTAACGCATATTCCGATCTTGTTTACGGTCTTTGTGTACGAAAGACTACTACTATCCAACTTGGCATACGGGCCTACTGATCTGGTCGAGAACCGCGGAAGACCTGGAACCGCGTCACCAGTAGTACCGGCTTTCAGCATTCGCGGTGCCGTCGAAGCGTTCAACCCTCGGCTGCGCGAGCCTTCAATCACCACTTTCCATAAAGATCGCGCTCTCGAGGAAGTATTTCGCCAACCGTATCGTGACACGAGCGTGCAAGCATCTACGAACTATCCCTCTGGTCGTAGAAACTCAAGTAATGTGGTTTCAGACTGGATGAAAAAGATGGGCGACGATGAGGAGGTCACTCCCCCTCAGGAAGATGCTCAGTCAGTCTTGGATCGCCTCGAGGCCCGCAACAGGCCATACCTACGCCGCGCAAAAACTTCTGGTCAGTCTAGGCGAAGACATCCACTTTCCTTCACCAGGAGTGTGGCGTCAGACCCGGATGACAGTTTCGTAGCCTTTCCCCGTCCAATTCTGGAGGAAGAAGAACCAGACCTGAACGATGATATCCCACAGCAAACGGACGCTGATGGAGACGACGAGCTGTTGACTCAAGCCGAAGACAACGATTCGAACTCTGATCATCAGACCACACCGAAGGAATTGCCCACGTCTGATAAAGACAACAAGAAGCCAAAGTCGGGCTATGTTACATCAGAAGATGAGTTTTTCCGTACGCCCATGGTAGCGCCGAGACCGAAGACTCCTGCGCGCACGCCAGCAAGAGTGTCCTCACTATCAGACGCTAGCGCACATGGGCCACAAGGCATGTCACCTAGTAAGAAGACGAAGCCATCACATACTCGCAACACATCCACAAGCACGATTCTGTTCAGCCCTACAAAGGAGACGATCAACGTGTCACGCCCGCCCTCGCCAGAGAAGCGTTTGCAGCTGGGCTCACGCAGCGGCACAGCGACGCCAGGACGCCTCGACGGGCCCATGATGTCTGGTATACGCACGCCCAAGAGACCACAGCCCGTGAGCCACATGAGTCACGCATCGACTTCGCGAGCACGCGCGGTACTGCCTCCCGATACTGGCCGCAAGACACCGAACCTATCCAACTTCCTTGCTCTGGAACGGCAAAACCGTACTCCTTCCTTCAACGCCGTAGCCCTTGACCTTGCCTCCGATCTCGGCGACAACAACAACAACCCCAACTTCGGCAACATGAACACCATCCCCGCCTCCTATACCACGCAATTCGAACTCGCCGCGCGCGCCAGAGCCGAAGCACGCATGGAGCGCAAAGGTAGCGACACAGAATCCGACTCGAACCGGATGAGCCGAATCATGCTCGCACGCATGACGACGCTAGAAGAAGGCTTCCGCGACGTGCTCAAGGAAGTCAAGGGCCTGAAAGTCGGCGATTCGAGCGCAGCCGGGAGCCAACGGACGCACACGCCACCCAATGAACGCATTGATCTTGTCAAGAGGAAGGGGAAGGCGAAGAAGAGGAATAGCAGAAAAGACAGTGGTGAGGATCAGTTTGGTTCGAGCATCTAGACACAGTATGATGATGCTTGGAGATCTTATTCATATCTGATTTGTCTTGCGTTCGCGCGGCATATGCATGGTTTGGGGCTTGGAGATGAATTTTTTGTCACTGGCATTTCCATTTCCACATTACATCGCGTTGCATTGTATTGCGCTGCATGACATTGCATCCCTATGCATTGTCCTCTCATCTATCCTCATCTTTTGCTTTTGCTTTTCGGTTTGTTCGTCTTCTGTCTTTGTTCTTTCGCCTTCGACGGACGATGTCACGGCTTCTTCCCGCCTTCGAGATATATATACCCCCCTTATGGCTCTGCGGCTGAGACGTGGGCGTGGCGTTTAGTTGGGTTGTGTTGGGCTGGTTGGTCGTGTGTAGTATTACATCGTGTATTTGTGCGGTCTAATGATGAATGTTTATGGCTATGATTGAGATTTTTACACGTTAGTACTCGTTGTATGAACGTGATGGCTGCTTTGCGAGACTGTCTTGTTTGCAGCGTCCTTTGCGGGCAGGGACGGATGGAGGTCGGTTTGGAAAGCAGTTTAGTGATGCCGGGAGTAGAGATAATGGCGCTGCAGTTGAAACGCGAAGGGTAGTGTTGTATGAGGCGACATAGAAGAAACGCTGCGTCGTGGGTGTGCCTGGCTTGCCGAGACAGACGTCTGACATCCGAGGTCAGGAAACTGACCGCACGTGGGAGGGTCTGTGACAACTTGAATGTATCTGGTAGGAAGCGTGTAGGACCAGGAAACGAGAGCTTAGAAGGCCAACGACTAAGCTGAACCTCACGCACGCTGCAATTAGAACATGAAATCAGCTATGCCACAAGCAATAACTGCTTTGGGTAGGCATGTGGTGCAAAGACATGTCTACGAAACATCCGAGGTTCAAGGACCGGCCTTGCACATGGACAGCGACAAGTTCCTTGCTTCCCCGGATGTGCTAGGCGTCATGGCGGACTTCCAACGCATCTGACTGGTCGACAAGGTCGCGTGACACGCGTTGGCTTCTCGCCTGGCACATCACCCGCCCACGTCAGACCTAACTTCAACACCCTTTGACCGCCTCCACGATTTCCGACTCGCTGTCGCGCCGCTAGGCAGTAGACAATGGCATCGCTGGTGGGGCACATGGCCCCGTCGATGACTAGTGAGGGAACGACGTGTGGGTGAAGTTGGGCTCGGCGTAGTTGCTCTCATTAATTCATGAATGACCTGCTGTTCACGCACCGTTTTTCTTCTTTTCTTGGTGTCCTGTCTATGTTGACTTACCGGATCTCATACACTACCTAGCCAATAGCTTCCCGCACTCGCCGTACATTCCAGCCGCCATGCGAACCAGCACACTCTTCCTCGCACTTTACGCAACACATACACATGCTTTCTCGATACCGCCATTACCTCACCTTGAGTTCCTCGGAGTCGCTAGTGCGCGACAACAGCAGCAGCCACTACAAGATACGCTCGATACGTGGATACAGCAGGAAGAGCGGATAGCGCTGGATAGACTGCTGGCGAATGTCTCTCCAGGTGGACGCAACGTTGAAGGACAGGGCGTAGCACATGGCACAGCCGTGGCCAGTCCGAGCCAGGATGGCCCAGATTACTGGTATCAATGTACGTCAGGAGTACTAATAGCGGTATGCGAAATCTGACATCATGCAGGGGTTCGGGATGCTGCAATCACCATGAACACTCTCGTAGACGTGTACGCCGACGACACGTCTTCTCCGCTTGCAGGGTCACTCTCCACAATACTTGACGCCTACACATCACTACAGAAAACTATCCAACACACAACCAACCCTTCCGGTAACTTTGACGACCTTTCAGGACTCGGCGAGCCGAAGTTTGAAATCGACGGTACACCATTTACAGGCTCATGGGGGCGTCCCCAGCGAGATGGTCCAGCCCTGCGTGCCCTTACGCTCATCCACTACCTGCGCGAATACAACGCTTCACACCCTAGTCTATGGACCTCATATCGAGCCGACGACTTCTTTGCCTCGTTTTACGACGCAAGCATGCCGCCCACCAGCGTCATCAAAGCTGATCTCGAGTACGTGAGCCACTTCTGGAACCAATCTGGCTTCGATCTCTGGGAGGAAGTCGAAGGGCTGCACTTCTTCACACTTATGGTCAGCGCGCGCAGTCTGCGCGAAGGCAGCCATATTGCTCGCGCATTTGGCGATCTCGGTGCGGCGGACTGGTACACGTTGCAAGCTGGATACATTGAGAATCTGCTCTCCAAGTTTTGGAACAAGCAAAAAGGCCATCTGGTTGAGACGCTGTGGAGCAAACGATCCGGGTTAGACTGCGGACTTTTGCTTGGATCGCTGCATGCTTTGCCTGCTGATGGCTCTGATGAAGGCGCTGTGTACCCGCCGTGGTCGGATGAGATTCTGGTGTCCCTCCTCGCTCTCACGCTTGATCAAAAGGATCGCTTCCCTATCAACAGCAGTCCTCAGTTCTCATCCGACGATAGCGATGTTGAGGTAGACGCCGACGAGGAGCAACCCTTTGAAGGCGCCGGTCTGGGTCGTTACCCCGAAGACACATACAACGGCTACTCCAGCACCCACCACGGAAACCCATGGTTCCTCTGCACCTCCAGCGCTGCCGAGATCCTCTACCGCACCGCATCCCACTTCTCTTCGACCTCCAACCTAACCATCTCGTCCACATCTCTCCCCTTCTACACCTCCCTCCTCGCCTCTTCCAGCCTCGATATCGACCAAGGAACTTACGGCCCCAGCGACGCATTGTTCCACTCCGTCGTCGAGCGCCTCGGCGCCGTGGGTGATCAGTTCCTGGCAGTTGTGAGAAGCCACGTTGATGCTGAAGGCAGCATGAGCGAGCAATTCGATAAGAACACCGGATTCATGACGGGTGCGCGCGATTTGACGTGGAGTTATGGGGCGTTTCTGCAGGCTGTGCGGGCCAGGAAGAGGATGATGAGCGTGTGAACGGTAGTGAAGGGGAACCTGGGGTTGTCGAGGGATGAGCTATGATGTTATGATTTACGATATTCCGGATTGAGCAAGCGTTACGATTGAGTTCGCTTGGATTGGGGGTAGTGGCGTTCCTTGATACCCTCGTTTTGGCGGTAACGACATTCAATACGATATTCACCTACACAAATCTTTTGGTCGTTCAGTACATACCTATGAAGTACAGGTCGCCGCGAAGTGACGAGATGAGACGCGCGGGTCCACTGACTGTGGGTAAAGGGCAAAGTGCTCGGCACGCACCCTCCCTTAAATCTGTCTATTCACTTCACCACCACAAGCCAACGAAGCAATATGGACTTTAACAACAAAAAAGAAACGAAAATAACCACAATAGAATAATGCTAGCCATGTCACCCTCGCCAGACCCTCCACACCTCCCACAGAACATGAGGTCCCAGCTCAGCAACTGGTAGCTATCACCATATCGTTCGAAGCACCATCACCCGAGCTTGAAAAGCCGCCCGTAGAGCCCATCAACCACATCGCCTCGTACCTCAGCTCTCAGAAAGATCTGTCGTCTATCTCAATCACATCCCACAACCCCAACGGCATCACGCGCCCTATTCTACAAGGCGGTCGTCATCACTCTAGCCAGCCCTGAAGCGCGTTCCACAAGACCCGTCGAGTCCAATGAACGTAGCGGCACAAACGCACTAGATTTCTACCGGACTATCATACTCGCCCTTGCATTGTACAGTGTGTGAGAAGTATCAATACATCTACGGGATGAAGGAGACGGCGCATACGTGCGTCTGGTTCGGTTCCATTGTAATCACCCATGCAACGCCAATCGTTGGGAAGAAAACCCTCTGATACGGTGAAAATCCTCATGGTTCTGCTTCCAGCCTCGTCGAGCCTGACCGTCCACAATACCACCGACGTCTCAAGCTAGTCGTCGAAGCGTTCCACAAACCCATCACCGTGCCTTTGTCAAGCCAGCAGTTCACGGGGCTGAAGCGAACGAAATTGCTGTTTCGTACAGGGGAGGCTTCTGATCTCCAGCCCTTGTTCCTTCTGTGCAGTTTTGGGTGACTCCACATCACAGCGTGTGCATCGCTAACGGAGTAGATAGTCGCGACCTAGAGGACTGGAAGACTATCGAGACTTGCAACCTCAACGGCGCTCGAATCGCGTCTCAACCCATTTAGACTTGCAAGTTCAAACCATCCAATCTCTCCTGCATACCTGTAACAGCAGAGTGAGTACACATGCGGCTTCCATCTATGAAGCAATGTAATTGGGTAGGGTAGAGTAGATGTGCAAGAGGTGGTGTGTGATGAGCAGTTTATTGGACGTAGTGGTGGGCGAGGTGGAAGGAGTGCTGCGTGCGTGTGAGCTAGAAAAGAAAAAAAAAACTGGGGAGGGAGTGTTCGATGGCGATGGGTATAGAAAGGGAGGGATGTTGCGAGACGCACACTGCAGCAATGACTTCGACACATCCTATCACGGGTACTATAACCAGAGAAGGTAGTACTAACAGCAGGTTACGATATCGATGGTATGTTCCAGCGGAGTTGGCCGTAAATCTTTTACATTGATGGAGTGTGTTTTGCGTCAAAATATGGGGGTATGCAACATGTAGATCCCTCCTCCTCCTTGGTTCCCTTTTTCCCCTATACGGGCCGCGGAATATCAACGCCGTACTCCGTACCTGATCCATCTCTACCTACTCTGTCTCGTGTCCAGGGCCTCACTTCTTCTTGCCCTGGGCTTCCGAGTCGCTGAGCTCGCGGATAAAGACCTTGATGACGCCATCGGGGACGTCGTCGACGCCGTCTTCGAACCCTGGGCTGACGCCGACGGCCATGTATTTGCCGTCTGCGGAGAACTCGATTGTTTGGACGCTCGCGGGGAACTTTTGGTACTGTCGTATCCTCCGCTTGGCGACTGCGTCCCACAGGGCTACGACGCCGTCGCCGCCGCCGGTTGCGAATGTGCCGTGTACGGGGTGGTAGGCGAGGGCGTTGACGGGGTAGACGACGTCTTGGCCGTCGACGTTCTGGCGGTGGCACTTGAAGGCGTATTTCCTTGATTGCGACTCGTCACTGGGATCAAACCACTCAACGGCCACGCGGCCTTCGATGCTCGAACTCGAGTACCCGGCGTCGTTGGGCATGCAGGCTACGGCGCGCGTCATGTACTTCATGGAGCTTTCTCTCCGCTGCCAGGGCTCGACGTTGACTGCTTCTCCGCCGCCCTGCTTCGCGGCGCTCGATAGCGCGCCCAGCTCGTAAATGTTGACTGCGCGGCTGGCCATTGCGACGACGAGTTTTGTGGGCGAGGCGGTGAGGGAGAAGGGCTTGGAGGGGAGGCTGATGGAGGAGAAGTCGCCGGGGTTGGAGAGGTCGTGGAGGTGCAGTGTCGAGTCCCATGAGGCGGAGATGAGGAGATTGTGGGGTGCGGAGTAGAGGATGTTGCGGACGCCCTGGGAATGTGTTGAGAGGACTGTCTGCGCGCCTGTGGAGAGGTCGATTCTGCGGTTCGTTAGCTTGACGTTGGAGGTGCATGCATGTGTGCATGGTGAGGGCCGTCGCACCTTCGCACTTCCCAGTCAAGGCCTGCGCTGAACGCCTCATTGTCGTCGCGGCCAAAGCAGACGTCTAGCACGGGTGCGCGGTGCTCGAACTTCTGCAGCAGCTGGCCGCCGGGCTCGCTGTGGGTGTCGTAGAGGTAGACATGTCTGTCCCACGACGAGACCAACAGTCGCGTGGGGGTGCGCGGAGAGAATCGGACGGCGGATATGGGCTCGGTGGGGTTCTGGGCGAGCTCGAATTGGCTGGACATGTTGGCGGTGTTTGCGATGGACGTCTGGTGTTTGGCAAGCTCGACGTGCAGCTCACCCGCAAAACATGGCTGACTAAGCGCCACATCGGCCTACCGGTAGGGCTGCTAGCTGCTAGCTGCTAGCTGCTAGGGCCCCACCAGACATGTGCAAGCTTCCCGAGAGCACAGTGCAAAGCTCTCTTGCGTGACGCAACACCACGATGCCCTTTGCTCAGCTGGTCATCGGCCCGCCAGGCTCGGGCAAGTCGACCTACTGCGATGGCATGCAGCAGTTCATGGGCGCCATCGAGCGCAAATGCTCCGTCGTGAACCTCGACCCCGCCAACGACCACTGCTCGTATGCGCCCGCCGTCGACGTCCGCGATCTCGTGACCATAGACGAGATCATGGAGCAGGAGTCTCTCGGCCCCAACGGCGGCATCCTCTACGCCCTCGAGGAGCTGGAGAACAACTTCGACTGGCTGGAGGAGGGCCTGAAGGAGCTCCAAGGTCCGCACGCCACAGCCCAGTACAAGCAGAAGCGATGCTGAGCAGTCGCAGATGACTATGTCCTATTCGACTGCCCCGGCCAAGTCGAGCTCTTCACCTCCCACTCGTCGCTGCGCAACATCTTCTTCCGCCTCCAAAAACTTGGGTATCGAGTATTCGCCCACCGCCCAATGCAAGCAGCAACCCGCTAACCTGCGCCAGCTTGTCGTCGTGCACCTGACCGACTCCATCATCCTCTCGCGACCCTCACTCTACGTCTCCTCGTTGCTCCTCGCCCTGCGCAGCATGCTGCAGATGGACCTGCCGCACCTGAACGTCCTCACCAAGATCGACAACCTGCAAAATTACCCCAACCTGCCCTTCAACCTCGACTTCTACACCGAAGTGCAAGACCTGCACTACCTTTTACCGCACTTGAATCGCGAACAAACATCGGGGATACCAGGTCCTACAGCAGTGGGCGCGCATCAGGACACGGACATGGACGATGACGAGCCAACATCCAAGTTCTCCGCGCTGAACAAGGCAATCGTCGAGCTCGTCGAAGACTTTGCGCTGGTCGGCTTCGAAACACTGGCAGTAGAAGACAAGAAGAGCATGATGACACTGTTGCGAGCCATCGACCGCGCAGGCGGCTACGCGCTCGGCGGCATAGAAGGCGCAAACGAGACGGTATGGTCCATGGCCATGCAGCAGGACGCCGTGACCATGGATGCGCGCGATGTCCAGGAGCGGTGGTTGGACAGGAGGGACGAGCTGGACGAGGAAGAGAGGAAGGCTTGGGAAAACGAGACGAAGGAAATGCGCGATCCACCAGAAGCAGAGGTACCGAATGCGCCTGTAGTGCCGCCAGTAGCAAAGGAGAAGACGGCAGATGAAGACGACGAGATGGACGACCTGGAGGAGATGAGGCAGTTTATGGAGAAGAAGAAGGACGGCGGCATCAATATTGTCAAGAAGTGAGCTGGCGGAGACGCGTCAGAACTTATCACTTGAACATCAGTCTGGGAAGGTCTGTAGATGTGTGCAATCACGTGCTGCGAGTACGCCATGCATCGACTGAGGAGTGGACAACCCTCTCGTCAAAGGCTTTAGAAACGCTGGCAATGGACGCAGTGCAGTGAGTCGCGACATGGGCAGGGCCCCACATGTGCATGGCGGGGTAGCGTCTCACCACGCGTCGCGAGTGAATGGGCACGCGCTTACAGCTAGAGATCATAGACACACAGGAAAGCCTGCCAACTGACATGTTACCGTGCCTTGACTGTTTTCGGTGACCACGGTACCTTTGATGCTAAAGCGCAAGCTCTCCGGCCATGACGTATCTGATTCGTCCATTTTTGGCGACTTTCCAGCGCGAATGACATCGGTCAAGCGCAAGCGCCTCTTCCGCCCTAAGAACAGCGACAAACAAGCGTGGGCGCCGCAACAAGACAGCAATATGAGCGAGCTGCTAGACTTTGTCCTGCAGCACGAGGAGGCGTTCAAGAAGTGTGCACACTCTCCACCCTACTACAAACTCAGCTAACACGTGCAAGCCAGCAGCGCCTTGCATCGCTGTATGCCGACTTCCGCCAGCAGCACGACATCAACCCAGACGGGTACCATGCCAATATCGCCGCCTGGACGAAAGCCCTCACGGATGCGGCGCGAGCAGGTGTCATTCCTACACAAGGTACCACCCACGACCTGCTGAACATACGGACCGCCGACGACCTGGCGCGAGCGCTGCAACATCCACAGTATGGGAAGCCGACATGTTTGCCCGCCGTCTTCCACGAGGCGGTGCAGAAGAGGGAGATGATATTGCTCAAAGACTTCCTCGGTTCCCAGACCAGCATCTACAAGACGTCGTGGATACCAACGCCATGGTCAGCGCTGCAGTGGGGTCTGCGAACGGTCGGTGTGCTGGGAAAGGCTGCTCCGCCTGATAAGCTTGCAGTCAAGAACTACGTCGTCCTGAAGAATGTCGAGGTAGCTGGCGACGAGATCCTCAAGATGATGAAGGAGCACACATCGACTGCCGACCGCGTTCTCTCACGACGAGACTTCCTCAACCGCTTCTCCCACACGCTCAACCCCGCCGCACCCCTCACGAACAATGATCTCAACATCATCCTCGTCTTCCTCGCGCGAGACAAGCAGGCCATCGCCTACGATGCGCAGACGATCAAATTCAAGCCCGAGCACGAAGCCCACCCTCTACCCATCACTGAAGAAGACGCCGCCATCGCAGGCCTGCGCGACACACTCGCAAACATCAACACCCAGATCCCGCCACTCATGGAGAAGATCGCCTCCGCTGACGCGGCAGCCCGTGAAGCCGTTGCCGCGAAGCAGATGGTCCGCGCCAAGGCCGCCCTGCGCTCCAAGAAGCTTGCCGAAACAGCACTTGCGCAGCGCTCCGACGTCGCTCTGCAGCTGGAAGCCGTCTACACGCAGCTGCAGCAGGCAGCCGATCAAGTCGAGATCGTGGAGGCCATGCGCGCTGGCGCCGCGGCACTCAAGGGCTTGAACGGGAAGGTTGGTGGCGCCGAGGGCGTGCAGGGAGTTGTAGATGCCGTGAATGAGCAGATGGCTGCCACAGAGGAAATCACCAACATCATCAACGAGACAGATCACACAGTGGATGAGGTTGACGTCGATGACGAGTTTGAGGCGCTGGAGAGGGCAGACAGGGAGAAGAAAGAGCAGGAGGAGGCTGCAAAGACAGCGGCGAAGCTTGCAGAGCTCGAGGAGGCGGAGAAGAGGCAGAAGGCGGCAGCTGTGCAAGAAAAGCCGTCAGAGGATGACGTGGTAGAGGAGAAGGTCGAGCAGGCTTCTCAAGGCATCGCAAAGATGTCTTTCCAGCAGGATGGCGAGACGGCAGATGCTGAGAAGGAGCGCACCTCTGTTTATGCTTGAGTTTGGACGTTCATTGGCAGGCCTTTTCCTGATTGATTTCGCATAGCATTGGCGTTGAGGCATCTAGGATATCACATAGACATAGCACTGCATACTGATAGCTTTAAAGCCTTAGACAGCCCTACCAAGTTTATAATTCGCACATATCCATACCATCCACGGATCGTCTCGAGCTCAACTCCGTGACGCCATGCATTCGCACCGCACTAACCCCCATCAAGCCACGCCACGCCAAGACCACGAACCTCAACTCACCACCACCGATCACGACGCACCCGCCGACCCGCCCACAACCCGCCCCCGTCCCCCGGACACGCCAATTCCCCCTCACCGACTCCTCTCCTCTCACACCCAACCCACAATGTCCGCCCTCGGCTTCTCGCGCGTCGCGCGCCCCGCCAGCACCCTCCTCCGCGCCCCAGCCGCCCGCACGGCACCGTTCGCTGCCCGCAGCTTCTCGCAGACCCTCACCAAGCGCGGCGGCGGCGGCCACGAGTCGCACTACGATCCCCCCACGGGCTGGCTGTTTGGGGTCAAGCCTGGCGAGGAGTACAAGAAGGAGGGGTGGGAGAATGTGACGTTTTATGCGTTTATTCCGATGATGGTGCTGTTTGTGGGCGTCTATGCTTTTAAGCCTGATACTAGGTATGTGCGTTGAGTGGGCTGGGGTGGAAGAGAGGGAGGGAGAGGAGATATGAGGGCGCATGGATGGGAGATAGAATGTAGAGGACCGGCAGATAAGGAACAGACGGCTAACATTCCCACAGCATCCAAACATGGGCCCTGGAAGAAGCCCGCAGGCGGCTCGAAGTAGAGGGTATCCTGGCCGATCCGGACGTCAAGAAGGATTAAGCAGCAAACGAGCAATCGAACGGACGGACAAGCAAGACTAGCAGCGAGCAACGCAAGAGTGCGGGACTGTCGCAGAGGACGTGTATATAGCTAGACGACGACTCGCGGAGGGGGAGATTTCCTTTGTCGCATAAGAGCTCGGTGGAGTCGCGCTGCGTATCCAGCGGAGCGCAAGAGAAGAGCGGCTACAAGACCTAACGAGGCGCTTTTGCAATGCAATATATTCCAATTTCCAACCCCACAGAGCCGAAATCGCATTCCCACCCGCTACCCAGTACAGAAACCCCCACGCACTCTCTCCGGCGCTAGAAATCCAAACCCCCAAAACACAGCTCTTCGAGCCCGTAGCACGGCCTAATAGCCCTGAAACAACTAACCCCGCAACCCCATCCCAGCGCCCCTAGCAATCTAATCTCAAGTGCTCAATAGCGTAGTTCAACGCCTCTACTTTACTCTACACACACTATACCATCTCACAGCACAGCTCCACCACACTCCCACACGTCCAAGCTCAACACCCGCTCTCCACCATCGCTGTGCTTTCCTGGAGACGAGTGGACGCGCTGTAACTACTACTGAAGACGCCACGGCATGGTGGATTCGTTACGGTAGGTGTGGAACTTGACCTTTGGTTGCGAGCGCGGCTGCATGGGACGCGTGTGGTGCGGTGCAGGTGTGGCTGGCTGCACTAGTGGGGGTTGAGTGCGAGCAGGTTGGGATGGGATGGGGGGTGGGTTATAAGATTGGTTGGTCGCGGGTGTGATGGGATGTTGAACCGATGTACTTAGATGATTGATGCCGTTTTTCTATTGTTTTCATCTAGAGTCCGCTGTTGGAGACTACTCTTTCTCTCGCTTCTTCGTCTGTTTGGTTCTTTTGCCTGTTGTCTTACAGGATATCTTGGCTGGGCGGTCTTGTGGAGACTGCTCGTGTTTCCTGGTTGTGGAACGGAGAGGGGTTGCTTTGGCCTGTTCCTGTGACGGGGGTTGGGGTGCTAGGGGGTGGGGAGAAGTGAGGGAAGGTTTGGGAATGGCTTCAACGTGATTCGAGGAAAGTACATATCCTTTATCTTTGGGGAAGGGGGTTGAGAGGCGCAGAGTCGTGGTGTTTGCGGAACTGAGGAAGAGGTTGGGAGACGGTGAGCCGGTATGTAGGAATCGGAATGATGTTTGTTATTTTGTAAGTACTACTTCATCACATTCATATAACGATCGATTCGGACGTCAAATGGGTGGAAATCAGGCTGCGAAATCAAGGACACCTAGGATAGGCTTCACCTGCCGGCTTCCCTATGGAGATGATTGTGCGTCCAGCCACGGTGAGTCGGGAGCAGAGTTGGAAACGAAGAGGTTGTATACGCTTTCGTCGTCTGTCTCGGAATCGTCCATATCGTGCGACTGGCGAATCCTTGCTGGGCTACTGGGCATGAACGGCGCTCGGCGTAGAAGTCCATACGTTGGTGGTGTTCTTGACTGCCGTGGATCTTGAAGCTGCGGGGCTTCGGACCTCCGAATTGGGATGACCGGTGGTCGGTAGCCGTGTTTAGGTGTTTGTGACATAGAGGGTAACTCTGTGGGCGAGACTGGTCGGGAAACAACCAGTCTTTGGCGCGAGGTTGACTTGGCGAATGGGTCGGTCAAGATAGGTTTCGCTCCAAGGGTCATTCTATCTAAAAGTTCGGGATGACCTGATATTGCTGTGCTAATTTTCCCACAGGATCGATTGGATGATCGGTATTTCCTCGTGGGTAACCTCGAGATGTGGCAACCATTACTGCCCGGGGTAAAAGAGGAGGAGACATTCGACGATGTCTTATGCTGAGGATGCAGACACAGGCTCAGCTCACACCATTTGGAGTTAGACCTTGCACACAGATGCTGAACTTGCATTATACTGTGTTGTGTGTTGTCGTTCTTACTGACCTTGTAGTAGGAGATTCCACTGGCTATGCGATCGGAGCCCAGCCCAGGAAGAAGGCTGTCCTTCCTGACTTGACCAGAAAGCTGCTGCCAACGATCCCTCATGTTGATGGCAATGTCATTTGGTAATGAGCTGATGACCATTGGTTCATAATTCGAGTCGTTCTGCATCAGACCGGCATGAAAGTCGACCATAAATGTTTCTGCCTTGGTGTGGTTGCCGATATTGTCTCTGAGATAGACGAAAGGTTCCGGATCGAGAGGCAGACGTATGTGATTCTTCAAACATTGCAGGTAGTGCCCACGATATATTCCGAGAAGCTTGTTTTGTAGGCCAGGTATCTCCAGCATATCACACACATGCCATGCCTTGGCAAGATTGAGCAAGGCGTCCTTGTCACTGATCAAGTCCTGAAGATGGTCTTGGGCGTTAAATCTCCATGTCCCTAGAATGCTGCTATACTCCAAGTGCTTAATGATGGTCGCGAAGACGACGACATCTGCGTTGGCAATCCTGCAGCCTGGTATAAGTAGGTCTTCTAGAGGGGGACATGACTTGATGATAGACTGCGGAATGTGCACAATTTGTGCATCATTAGACCTGCCAATCTGTACATCGATACCGCCGGTGGAGGTACTAGTGGTCCATCAGCGATGAACTAGAGAGATGGGCAATCAAGAATACTCTGAGCTGTTAGATAGCCGTCCCAAAGACATTTGAGCAGTTCCAAATATCGAACTCAATGACTCCAACATGACAGCTGTTGCGAAGGGAGGATCAGTTTTCTGTCCACGACACGCTCTTGCAATTTAGTGGATTCGATTGATACGTACAGGAGTGGTAGGGTGCATCTATTCAAAATATTCATAGGCACGAGAAAGCTATTGTACCTAACTTGATGAGTCGAGAAAGAGTCAATTGAGCGCAGATCCATGGGTGTGAACTTGGGTATTTCCCCTTTTTCGCAGTACGCAACCTGACGAACAATGGGCGATGACTCTCATTTTGATATCGTGAACCATGCTTCCACTCTAGAGAATAACTTATGACACGCAAATATCATTGACTTTATCACAGTGAGTGTGTTTACCGATAACGCGTCGACAGCAATGCATTGCTAAGTGTGCGCGACGATGAGCTATACGGAATCAGTATGAGTTTTCCACAAAGCAAAATGAATGAACAAAAGGACGTCATGTGTTGAGGCTGCAGAATAGAAGGAACCAGGATTCAAGTCGAAGATGAGCTACGGCTGTGGGTAACGCGAATTAGGTTAGCGTCTCTCGTGTCCCAAAGACCAGACAGCAACCCATCCGCGTCTACAACCATTCACAATCAGCCTGTATCAACGATGTCATTACCAAGGATAAGCAGGTTGTCCCTGCAGCGGCTGTGTCTCACTACTCAGCGTCCAGCGTCGACCTCCCTGCGGTGGGGTGCGGACAAGCTTAGCAGCTGGCTTCAATGGCGAAGTCAGCACGACTCGCGGAAACCGCCACGGAGGTTTGGAAAACCATCAGCATCAGAGCGCAAATCTCCAATACAGCAAATTAGGGAAGAGCAAGTGGAGATCATACCGCCCATTGCGAATCGATACTCCGCACCGGGAAGCCAGAGTTTGGAACCGGAGTACCAGGAGCACGAGCTGCCCAACGAGCCCTGGCCTAGGGTTAGAGTTCGCTACCTTCGACCAGCGATTTGGTCACTCACCGTCACCGCTGGTATCTTCTCCGGACTTGCGTACTACCAGGCAAAGAAGGAGGTGGAAGAAGCGAAGAAGGCTGCAAACTGGCTTCAGGCACCTCAATGGGGGCTGCAGCCACAATCACGTGCAGGACCCCCAAGCGCTACTGAGCTCGCGACTCGCTGGTGGGCAGAGCAGAACCCTATCTCGAAAGTCACATGGTACATCATCGGCGCAAACAGTGCGGTGCATCTGACCAGCTTCCTGGTGCCTCAATACTGGAACCTGCTGTGGCATACCCCGGCGCGCAATGTCAACTACACAAACTTCACATCCATGTTCGTGCATTCTGGACCTATGCATTTGGCTGTCAACATGTGGGCGACCTACAACTTCATGCTTCCTGTGGGTTACTCGCGACTGTTCGAGGGCAATGCGCCGCACGTGGGAGCGTTCTTCCTCGCCACTGGCGTGTTGTCTGGTTACGCACAGCACCTGACAACTATGTTCGCGAAGAACAGGCGCATGATCCCTGAGATTTTTATTCGAGGCGGAGGAGCAAGTGGTGCTTTGTTCGGTATTCTTGGTGCTTTCTGCATGGAATACCCAACAGCTGAACTCGGGATACTGTTCCTTCCATTCAAATTTGAGGCACAATACTTCTTCCCTGCTGTCATGCTTTTCGACCTGGTTGGCGTTGTTCGTGGTTATTCGTTCGTCAACTTCGGTCACGCAGTAAGTATTTCTGAAAGCTTCGAATGGGCACCCCATTAACGCATATAGGCTCATTTGTCCGGCGCACTCATTGGCGTTGGCTACTCGTACTTCGACGGAAAGAACAATCTCTGGAAACCGATGGTACGGTTCTGGAAACGACGACTTCAGAGCGCGTAGTAGTGCTTCCACCAAGACCGTTGCTCCGGGCAACCGAACCATTTCGGCAATTATTTAGACCGTCGTGAATGTGATTGTAAACCACTAAGTAGTAGACCATGGATTTTAATCGATGTATATAATTGTAAGTAACCCAATGAGTCTATCGCTATCGCAAGCCTAAGGTCTCACCGTGTTGCGTGGACGTGTTCGGCCAGTCAAGGGCAACGTGTGCGAAAATGCCGCAAGGTCAACCATGGAATGGTTGCCCTCACCGACTCTCTTTGACATGAACCAAAACGCCCACACACAAACGCAATTTTACCTAGCACATATACTCTCCATACCTTCCCGAGCCTCTTAACAGCCACCAAAGTCAAAGTCAAGAATTCCACATTTCAACTTCGCCCAGCGGCTACTCCCGACACCGGCGTCCCACTACCACCACGCTGCGTGTAGGCCTCCAACCATCTCCAACACCCAGCAAAATCGCCAACACTAAAATCACCCAGCCCGTCCAAAATGGACGGCCTGTTTTGCTCTGCCCCTCCCGGACCCTTCCTCACAATGGCTGCACGGGACTACTACCCATACCCATTACAAACCGCACACCAAACTCCACCTTGCACACGCAGGCCAAGCCACAGACGCAAACCCGTGCAGAGAGTCGACAGCGGTGCAGAAGCCTCGACATTCCCCATAGAAATGGAAAGTTCTGCGTTTGCAGCGCATGTCGAGAAGAGAGCGGAGTTGTATGACTTTGTGCACAAATTTCGCGGCGAAGAAGTGGATGGCGAGAGGGAGGATGACTCTGAAGATGATTCGGACGAGGAAGATGGGTGCTTGGGTGGGAGGGCGCGGGATAGTATTGATATGAATATCGAGAGGTCGAATACGTGGGAAGGGAAGGTGAGCAGGAAAGGGAGGAACCACAAGAGTAGGGTGAGGAGGACGTTGAGATGGTTGAGGAGATGTCTTTGTTTGGATCCGAAGATGACAGGCTGTTGGATGAGGCTGTGTAATTAGGCGTGGGATGAGAATGATTTCTTCATGAGGTAGTGGTGGTGTTCCAAGCCACGACTGACAGGCGATTAAGCAAGTAACGATAATGAAGCGAAATTGGGTTGCATTTACGAACATGTCGAAACGCGCCTCGGCATACTATCGCGTGTGATTCGATCTTGCGGTACTGCGTGCTTATCTCAATCCACGTCCTCAACGTCCAACTCGTCGTCAGGCTTCTTAGTGTACAAGTCCTGTAGACGCGACTTGAGGAGGCCTACCACGCTGCTAGCCTTGTCCATGATATCCGCTGTCTTCTTCGCACGACCAACGACAGTATCGTCGTCTTCGCAACAAACTTTCAGGGCCTTGTGCGCCACAATCTTCATCTCCTTCTCGCAAGCAGTGCAGTACCATCGACTAACCTTATGAGCCCCCAAGTTCTTGACGCAGCGCTTGTGAAACACCCCCCCAAATTCGCAATCACGAAACGAGCACTCCACAAGGCTCTCTTTGGAGTTCTGTATCATCCCCAGCGAACCGTATATCTCGGTGTCGCAATAGCAGTGACGCTGCTTGAGTGAGCCCTTGTCGTCAAGCTCCTCATACTGAATACCCTGCAATACGCGCATGGTTAGAGGATGATCGATGGCCGCGTTCTTGAGGTACATGCGACGAAACGATAGTTCCTGCTTCATGAGCGGGCCACGCTCATAGCCCTTTTGAAACTCGGTATATTCTCGCAATAGACGAGCCGGCATACTGGCATAGTCTGGCATGCCGTTCGGGTCTGTCTTGCCCATGAAGTAGGAGGCGATATCATCATCCATAAGTATAACCCGGCCTTTGGTCTGCTCATGTTGCTCGTATATAGACATCATTCGCTCGCCATGTGCACGGTTGTATGGTCCGGCGGACAAAATGTGCTTGTCGGGATACAAGAGGCAGCATAGGTTGCGGAGCGGATCTCCACAGGGACAGTCTGCAAAAACGGTTAGCAAACAGAGGACACCGCTACCAGATCAGACTTACGCGGCTCATGAAATGGACAGTCAGGTATTCCGTGACTCTCGAAACGACAAGACGATCCATGAGAGCAGCCCTCGAAGGACTGAAGAAGCGGGACCGTTAACTGGTCGACGATGAAAACGCGCGCAAAACGTGTCCAATGGTTATGCTTGCCGTGAGTGGTGTAACGTAAGATAGGTGTAGTAGTCCCAGCTGAGGACTCGGACATGTTGTCCTTCTTTGGAACGACCACGACGTTGGACAGGTTTGGCTCAATCTTGTCGCCGCCTATCTGTGCTCCCAGCTCAGGTCCTTGGATGTGTGCCGCCTTCTCGCCTTCAACATCGAAGTCCTCATCGGCCTTCAAAGCACTCGGAGGATTCCCGTGTGGGGCATGTTGAGCTTCCCTGCGATATATGTCGGCTGAAGCTGAGGGACTCGATGAATGTTCGGTGTCGTTCAGTTTCTTGGCTTTACGCCTAGTCTCGCGTTGCATCTTCTTTGCCTTCTTCTGAGAAACAATCGGATGCGTGTCCTCAGCGACAGTGCGTGGAGTAAAAGCGCGATCAGGCCCCTTCAGGCTGGTGAGTCCCTCATCTGTAGGTGCCTGTACAGCGGGCGCCCCAGATTTAGATGACGCAACTTTGGAAACGCCCACGGTCGGATTCAAGGTCAGCAAGGAAGAAGCATTCAGACTCAAATGCTTTGCTGGTGAGATAGAGCCTGAAGCCTGCACTGGCTTGATAGCCATATCTGATTTCTTCGAGCTTCTTGGCTTGGTCGACGAGGAAGGCGGTAAGAAGCCCTTCTTCTTTGCGGCATGGAGCGACCGACTGGAAATTGTCTGCCACGCCATATCGTGTCTTAGCCGATCTCTGCTCGTCACTTCAGCAGGTTCCTTTTTCTCCTTGCTATCGACTACCTTTAGTTGCAGAACGACAGGCTTCTTGATGATAACGTTGGGCGTCATTGGGAGTAAGGGTGCGTGATAGGGCTCGATCACTGTCTGTACAAGACCATCGTGTCCGCTGATACGGATATGGACGTGTTCCAGGTGGCGTCTATCAGCATCTTGTGTAGAGTGGACAACAGGCATCGATGCGGTGTCATCGTATTCACTACGCACGTAGTCAGTGTACCGGACGAAAGACTTGCTCGCTGGTACATACGTAGATATCGTGACAGGCTCGTCAGTAGACGATGTCAGACTGCTTGAGTCGCTGGAGGCGCTGGAGGACGATGTAATGCGTTCGCCAGTCTTCCAATCTTTGTCGGTATACCTGTCCTCGACGATCTGGTATGCGGTCTTGCTGGTGTATCTCAAATAACCTGCGCGACGCATTCTGATCTCCATCGTGTCTTTTTTCACAAGCACAAGGTCCTCCACAACAGCAGCCTTGAAGTTTTCGACTGAAACATCAAAGTCTTTGAGTTCTTTGCCTTGTAGCCCGCGGTTTCTGAGGTTGCGCTTAGCAAGCTCAGTGATGCGGAACGTATCAAGGACCCTCTCCATCTCGACGTCAAAGTCAACGTCAAAATTGGGGATTGCAGCAAACTTCCTCAGGTCTTGATGGCTTGCATGGTGGTTGTAGACGTTGGCGTTGTAACGAAGATGGGCTTCGATGAGTTGGAGGTTCTCGAGATTGGCGGGGTCAGCGAGGTCGTTGCTGGAGATTCCTTCGGTATTATGGAGTACAGAGTCGACGTATTTGATCTCTTCTTGGGTGACAACCTTCGCGCGGCTTGCCGCTCTGAAAAGGCACTTGGCATCTTTACGTTCGCGTTTGGAGACTGGAGTTTCTTCTGGTGTAAGGCCGCTATCTGGCTTGCCGTCGCCCGGCAAAGGGTCGACTGATCGGCCTTTCCTTGGATCCCCTGGCTCCGCTGGTACGATGGTCCAGTCCACTTCGCCACAGTTTTCATAGATGCTGCGTAGCTGAACAACGAGCTCGTGGTGTCTTTTGTAATGCCTGCAGCCGGTCACATCACAAGATTCGAGGGAAAGAGGTCTGGTTCAGGTTGACTCACGCTTCGTCAATTGTGCTGCAGTAGTTGCACATGTGAGCGCGATTGCGCATGAACATTGCCTGGAGACTCAGTACTCGTTGTTGCAAGGCTGGCAGCTCTAATCTACCTGATGGAAGCGGTGGCATGGCTCACTGTGTGTGCCAAAGCAGCTTGCTCGAGCTCCAGGGTGGGACAGAGGCCGCTCACAGAAGCCACAATGGTGCTGCAGGGCTTGACTGTCCTCCCAACGGAATAGCAGACTGTTGACCATGATGGGCTACAGTTCGCTAAAGTCAAAGTTGCGTGGTTGACGGAGTTGTGTAGTCGTGCGATGCTGGTACGAGGCGAGCAACAGCGCGACCTTTTAAGCGAAGAGGACGAGCCTGGACGATTTCACTGTGTGCAGTCGCAGTGAAGTACGATGAGGAGTCAGAAATGGCACAGGGCTGAAAATGTGGGGCAAAGACAAGTGGCAGGGTTCATTGGTGCCTGCCCAGGTTCTGCGCTTCGGGTAGGCGCATGTGGAGAAGGAACGACTTGGTATTGCTGAGATGTAGTGTAGGTGAAAGTAAAGACAGATGAGTTTGCCTAAAGGATGGAAAGGGTCATATACCGTCATACTTGCTGTCTTTGCGACGACATGTCTTCGCTTTTTGCGGTGAGCGCAATGCATTGCGGTTGCTTGCAGTATGCAGTGTCACCGCAATGCCATGAAGCGGACAATAGCAGACATCTGCTGCTACCTAGATGTCACACGCTGTGTACTGGCGAACGGCCTTGTCTCTAAAGATCGGCGACCACGCGTGCACCAGCCCACACGTATGGATAGTTGCGCTGATACCAATTCACGCTGTCATGTGTTAGCACGATCTCGCTTATTATTGCTTGCGAGGACCTACAAGGTCTTGCGGCCCGCGATACGCGGTATGGTCGCCCAGGATCCACCGAGCGTGACGTTGTGTTTCCCGTCGAAGAAGTCGGCTGTGTAAGCTGGGTATAGCTCCATTGGCTCGAAACCAATATGCTTCTCTAGCACAGTACTGGTCCACTCCCAAACACCGCCAAAGTCAGATTGACCACAGAGCTTACCGCCCCTTTCGGCCACTGAGACAGGGTGCCAGTGTTTGAAGCCGACGTTGGTTCCTTCTAGGTCGATGAAAAGGTCGTGTGGGCTGAGAGTGGTTTCACTGGCTGCGCCAGCGTCGCCATTTGACAAAGGCTTGGATGGTGGCGATTCATCAACGCCATTGTTGATGAGATGTCTAACGGACATTAGCGCTCTGTCTTGCTGTTTGTATCTGACGCACGTACCCATTCACCGCTGGAATAGTGTTACCAAGAGCCTCAAGCTCTTTGGTCTTGGATCTGTCAACGTAGCTGTAAATGCTTCGCGCCTCCTCCAGGGTAGGTATACGCCCGCCCATCCACTGGGCGCAGCCGGCTACTTCGTCGTAAGAAGCGACCACTGGCCAATCGAGCGCATACTTGAGCGGTACTGTGCCGTATACCGTCTTAACGAACTTGCCGTCGGTAAGAACCGACATACCATTTTGAAAACCATTGATGACACTGTCTCTCTTGTTCGCAACGCGTGCCGCATCACTTAAGCGCTGGTGCTCACACCATGAGGCAGGGATCGTCGTTTGACCGGTCTTGGTAAGGTACGCTGCATATTCGCCATTCGTAATGGGGCGAGCCCTTGCACGAAATGATTTCACATGAGCTGAGCGGGAAGGTCGTTCACTATCCCAGCCGAAGTATCGCTTAGTGGTCTTGTCGCTGTCTGAGTCGTCAAGACCAATGTTAATATCTGCCTCGGGGATAGTGAACCACTCGTTCTCAACTGTAGTCGCTGCTGAGCGCTTAGCGAGAGCCGCGAAGTCTGGTATCGCAGTTCCGGGAGGAGGCAAGACTCTGTCACTCTGAACGAGCATGTAGAGGAGAGTTTCCAGGTGCATCGCCTCATGCTCAAAGCCGAGCCACATGGCGCGTGATACGCGGGGGCTGCTCTCTACAGCGCCCGACGTGTACAGGTCCTCCGCCTTCGCACGTATCGTTTGTTGGTGCGTCAGGATTTCTCCGAGAGGCGGCCAGGAGTCTGGAATCTCGGAATGTGCGTGGCACTTTTCGGGATCATCGACGTCTGGATCGATGCCACGCTCAAAGATCTGCCAGAAATACGCAGGATCTGAAGCTTTACCGTCAGTTGCTCGAGCCATATGAATATCAAGGAAAGTTGGAATGTGACCCAGGTAAAAGATGCAAGCGTTGCGCAGATTGATAGGCTTGGAGAGCAGCTCTTCCTCCGGTATCATTTGACGGGTGACTGCATCCCAAGCCTTCCATAGCTCACGCCACTCGTTGAGAGATGGTACTGGCTGCGCAGCGTACGTGTCCGGTTTCGTGGGGAAGAAGACAGCGGGCTTGGACACGAAGTGAAGGCCTGTTGACGAGTCAGATGGATAAGTTGTTGATCGGCAGCAGATACTCACCATAGTCGCCTCTAGCGTTTGACCACACTGTATTCTCTGCGAGGCCAGCGCCTTCCCAGAGTTTCAGGATTTCTTTTCGGCTGTACTTGTAGCTCTCCTCGATACGGATTCGCTCACCCTTGGGGATCTCGGCTCCTTCGACGACAACATCCTTTAGCGGTGCGACGAAAGCATGATGGCGGCCAGCTTTTACATCATATTCCCCAATGACCTCCCATTCATCAAGCTTGAATGTCTCGTTCTCCATGAGTTTGTTTGCGTGTTTGAGACCGTTGAGAACAAACTCGTGTGTCACGTTTTGGCGGTCGTTGTAGGCATGATAGACACGGCTGGGGTCTTTGCACGAGTCGATACCGATAAGCATAGTGTCACCAGTCTTGATGACATCGCCAAAACCGGCAAGGAACGGCGCCGCCTCGTGTCGCTTGAAGTTACCCAAGCTGGACCCGAGCCATAGGATGGTCTTGGGCTTATCCTTGACGCTAGATGACTTCAGCCACGCCAACGCATGATCATATGTTCCATGTAGTCCGAAGCATTTCACGTGTTTGTAGCCTTCTAAGGATCGTGTTAGTGCAGGGACAGAAGATGGGCACCGGGGTGGGTGATCCTCTGGTGGTACAGCCTGGGGTAGAGGTGGAGCAGCGGGGTCACGCCACAACCGAAGCCAGGCAGGCGCTGCGGATCAACACTGCAACTCCAACGTCATATCGAAATGCTTCATCAAAGTACAGGCTTACCTGTGGGTATCTCAGAGAAAGTCCTTTCCAGTTCTGGTAGAGACAGGTCGACAGCGTAGTATTCCACGTCCTTCCCCAACCGATCGATGGCTTGCAGCAGGATGTTGACCTTTCGAAGGTTCCTGTAGTACTCTTTAGTGGGAATATGAGCAAGTCGTGCGTTTCTTGCGTACCCACTGCCAAGCTCGACTATGATCGATCCTGGCTGCACACGGCGTGCGATCTGTTCGGCATATGCTTCCAAAACTTCGATTTCGGCATTGGTAAGGTAGTATCTGTGCGAGCCATTAACTCGACGAGCAAGATTGAGCAAGGCAGACATGCGTACTCATCAAGGTACGTGATCTTCTCAAAGAGTCGCAGCCCAGTCTTGGAACATTAGCACCGGATGAGTGGGAACATAGATGCACGCTTACTTCGTCATACAACAACAAAGTAGGCAGTCTCTTTTCCCCTCCGTCCTGTGGCTTGAGACCCTTCCTGATGTCTGCTACGATGTCAAAGTCGGTAGAACCGACCCGGATGTCGATGATCTTTGTATTACCAACCATGGTCCTGGGGGAGTCCAAATGTGGTTTAGTTGGCTGGTTCGGTACTCTGGAGGAACCGTTCGCTCAGCCAGCTCGGTAGACAGTGATTGCGTGATAGCTACTTATACCCTATGATGAGGCGCAAGGTACAGACGGGTAACTAGAGTGTTCTGCTGTGGATTACCAGGTGGTGGCGGGGCTACAGATGGGTGCCGTCACTAACTTGTCAGGAACAGTGTTTTTAGCGTGAGGAGCACGCTGATACAAAGGAGCAAATCAGCGGACTGGGTAATCTCACGGTTGGCAGCGGTACGCCGGATATGCTGACACATGTCCTGAGTGACAAGTTTGAATTTCTCATCATCTTGCGCCGGGTCGCTCGTCGCCGCACGAGCGAGCACATGCATGATGTAATGACGACGTTAGGCTCAGAACAAGTGGAAACAGTCGTCAAATTAATCTCGACCCCACATCATCTAACAATTCCGAAAGCCAAGGTCAGGACATCACCTGCTGCAAAGGTTGCCGACCTCGACCCTGGATCCTCTGAAGCCGGCGTAAACCGTGTGCACAAGCTTGGTATACCGAGCATGTACCTGCCACATAGGTACGCTGAATGCGCGGGTAGAAGGCTGAAAATGCCGCTTCATTGCGACATCTCTAACGAGCGGTATAGGCCGGTAGGCAATAGTTGATTGAGGACAAGTCGTGGGTCGAGCTGCTTAGAAGACAAGGCGCGTCCACGCGTGGGTGCGCGATCCGTGCATACGTCATGCCCCACACCCGTGATCGTGAAGGCCACACACATCTTCAGATGTGCATACGCCGTCAACAACAACATGCGGCGTCGCGGTAGACGGCGAAACTCGACAAAGCGATTGTTGTGGTGATCGTTGCGGTCGATGGGAAAGCGGTGATACGGTTCGTGATGTTCGGAGCTGGGTCTGCACGGCATGGCAACGTCCGCTAACATTGATGGGATTGTTCATCCATTTCTCTGGAAGCTCTGTACTATGCTGATGTGGTATAAGGGAATCTCAACGGACCTCGCCTATACGATGCATCCATGTGCGAGTCAAGACGGATCTTCTCATGCTCAAAACTTGCCATGTGAGTCAAGCTGGACAACGACGACCACCGACCACTGTGATCCCGTAGCGAGCTTGCGCTCGGTGCACCTCGTCTGCTTCGGTCTGGTAATTTCCACATATCGGGCGTTATCCTCGCCCCTTGCAGACTGCCCGTCCCTCAGTAATTGCACTGCGCGTTTTCTCCTACGTCTAGGTACCGCACTTTGAACAGGCAGCTTGCTCTTCCAAGTTTTGCTCCTGCTCCTCGAAACATTTACTGCACCATTTGCATGTAAGGCAACAGACCAGGTTCTATCAAGCAGCACGTCAGTAGGTCAATTGTGTAGGTTTGCCGGCCGCGCGAACAAGCAATGAAGGACGTCTCACAGCCAGGGTTGACGCCGTCATGGTGCTCAATACTCCATGGCAGGTCAGAAATCGTACGTTCGACCATACTGTCGGGATAAGCACACGGACACGGGCCTCATTCAGTCTGCTATCCTCGAACAAAGAGTTGAAAAACAACCCCCATCTCCAATGTCAACCTGAACGTCTGTTGGTAGGCCCCACTCAGTCTCTGCATACTCCAGTATATAAGTTGACCTATCCTCGCTGCTAGTATACAGCGATAGTCACACCCTCTCGGGAGTCATCGAGACGAGTGGAGTGAAGGGCCCCATTGTATTTGTCTTGAGAAGCTGACATGGACACCAAATCAGCAGTGTGTGGCGGATTTCTACAGATATTGCTTGAATAAGAAAGCGCCACAGTACATCCCCAAGTTCCAGAAGTAATGCGCCCCTGTGTTCGTGAACCCGAAATGTAAAGACGTGACGGAAACAAGCTTGTCCCTATTCGATTGAGAAGTAGTTCAAGCCACCGCGCTCGACTCTCTCGCAGCGATTAGCATTGTTCCACTGGGCTGCGGAGAGTCCTCGCCTCATCTGGGGTAACGAAAGGAATACAGCAAACAGCGGATGCTTCTAGATGGTGTGTGGCTTGTACGCATCACCGCATACTGCTCCTTGTCAAAGGGTTAATGCTTGGCGCACATGTCCTAGGGCTAGTCGGACCTGGAGTGCAATGGACCTGAAAGCCCAAGTCTATGTCACTGGCTTATAATCCTGTCTTAACCTGAGATCATTAGACCATTGAGCCTACGAGATTTGAACTGACTCTTATTTTTCGCACCATAGGTCAGCATTGTCACATCATACACGCCATGCAGTTTGAGATGCCCGCGCTGCCATATGCTTACAGCCAGCCCATGGGAGCCTCCTTGTACAGTCTCCACAACCACAGTGATCTTGTCTACCTGTCATACGATCTAATCAGGCTCCAACAAGAGAAGAATGTTCTGTCAAAAGGGCTTGCAGACTGCGTCACGTACCTGAAAGCCCTACGCGAGAAGCAAGCCAACAATGCATGCAGGATCAATACGGTGCCTTCTGCACAGAAGAAGGGGAAGAAGATGCAGCAGACTAGACGCCACCTCGACAACGAAATCAAGAATCGAAAAAGAGATGAGGAAGCGTTTCTCAGCAATCTACAGACTTGCGAGGCCAACATCTTCCTCACGAATATGAAAGCATATCACATGAGCAACACACCACTTCATGCAACTGAGCTCGCATCTACGCCAACTCTATACGCTTCCACGCTCTGCTCCTACTCTGGATCAGAGACCACAGATCTAACTTGGGATGGCTGGACCGACGAGGCTGCGATTTCGCCGTTCCAGAAACGGAGCAGCAACTCTTTCTTCGTTGACGACGTCGCTCCAGATGCATGTCTCAGATACCACAGGCACGATTCCATCATAACTCAAAATGCTAAGCCTCTTCCACTGTCCCGAGACGCAATAGAGCTACCCGACTCGTATCCGGTGCCCCCAAATACAGCGCAGTCGCTCGTCACATGTCCGTCCATGCTCAGTGCCGCAGCACCCGTTTTCGAACCTTCTCCTGGGGCCAGCCTCGACGCCCAACTTGACGGAGATTCGGCGTTCACACTCGGTAGGCTCAGCGGCTCACGTCCCATGGCTGCGAGCTGTGTAGAGCTTTTTCAGAAGCGACGTTACTCTGCTACAGACATCATTCCGCCTCTGCAACATTTCTCCATTGACACCAGGCTAGTGTCAGAACACCTGGCTGATCGGATAAGTCGCAGCACGACCCCGCAGCAAAGTCTGCATGTGGTAACGAGACCGCAAATGAGCAGGCAGAGGACCAACTCGCTCTAACGGAAGTTATTCTTGACGGGTTGTCCTCATGTGGGACACAACGGCAGTTCAGTAGCATGACCTCTTCCATTTAGTGTTTCGGGCGGGTGTTTGCGATGCATCTTTCCATTGGTTGCCTGCAGTCCAGCTGGCATTGCACGCACAACTCGGTTTAGATCGCCTCCATTTGAGGTGGACGTGAGGACTCACGGAAACTCATGGCCTGTGAAAGTCTGTGCAGCCTCATCTGAAAAGAGCAGTCAGTGTATCAATAGCACGCGAATATGTTCATAACGTGCCGTAGTCTGTGACTGTGTGAGGTTCGTGGTTGCTTTGATGCCGCGCCCCGAGTGGCAGGGGTCCATTTCGGCTTACAGACTGCCCCCACATGCCCCACCAGCATCATGCCTTCTTAACAGACACGCTCAAGAAGAACCCATTTCTTTCCTCGACACGACTGTTCAACATCAACACGTCTGCTAGAGTTCAACACTCTAGGCTCCTCTCACACTTGTCTTGCATATTGTCCCTTGCCAGTCAACAAACAAAGGATCGCGCAACGCGTGGAGAAGCATCTCTGGCCTCCACAGCACCCCAGCAGCGGCAGCCGCCCGAAGCCAAACCTCGCATAGCGTCGAGCACGCACACGTGTTAAGCGCGACTTAAATACCTAGCCGTCAACAAACCCCTCACCAGTTTTGCGCATCCTCAATTGCTCTCTGGAGTCGATACATTCTGCAGCATGACGGATGTCGGCAATGGTGTAAAGGCCGACGGTAGCCAGCTTAGAGAACGACCGACAGCTAAGCCGTTGCACATGCACGACTCTGACTCGGCCAAGCAAAAGGTTCTTGAACTGAATGAACAGGAAGATAGGAAAGATGAGCGCGAGAAAAAGACGTATGGCCGGACTCCCAATGGCACAGGTGAGTATTATCCTTGCCAATATTACAGAGCGTGCGTGGAGACCACGCCCCGCGCTTCCTTACCTGTCACAAGCTAGAATCGACGGCTGATGTGGACAGTCTTCATTGTGCCGCACACCCACGACATGGTGTCGCAGCTGCTCTCGCCCTCGCAACCAAAGAACTTATCCGACCTAGCCGTCCTCGCTGTGCTCGCAAGCCTGATATCCACCCTCTATATACTGCCCAAAAGCGCCCGCATACCAGTATTCGCCGTCATCTTCCTCTTCTGGCGCGCTGCCTACAATGCCGGCATTGGCTGGCTTCTCGACGTCCAGTCTAAACACAATCGCCTCGTCTTGTGGGCCAAGAACTCACGAGTCTTTGAGAATCCCGAGACAGGCAACAACCCGCACCCTACCATCTACAAGTTCCTCAAGAGGGAGATGGAGACCAAGATCCCTAAGGACTACACGTTTGAAGAAGCTCCGCTGGAGTACAACACGTGGCTTGTCTTCAGGCGCGTTGTAGACCTGATCTTGATGTGTGACTTTGTATCGTATTGTCTCTTCGCCGTCGCTTGCTTCCACCGCCCAGAAGAGAGCTGGCTGCTGTTCGCACTGCGATGGACAACGGGCATTGTCCTGTTCATCTTCAACTTGTTTGTCAAGCTGGATGCGCACCGAGTGGTGAAAGACTATGCCTGGTACTGGGGCGACTTCTTCTACCTCATCGATCAACGCTTGACGTTTGACGGAGTCTTTGAAGCTGCGCCGCACCCAATGTACTCGATTGGGTACGCTGAATCTCCCATGGTCCCGACTGGGAGTACACTCTGGCTAAACGTGATTTTCTAGGTACGCCGGCTTCTACGGCATTGCATTGATGATGGCAAGTTACAAGGTGCTTTTGATATCCATCGTCGCGCATGCTGCACAATTTGCCTTCCTGATCAAGGTCGAAGAGCCACACATCCAGAAGATTTACAATCCAGCACCACCTCGCCGAACGCGCCACAATTCCGGGGATATTACCCAAGAGCACCATCCCACCTCGAGCCAGTCGGACAGTGTAGATACCGGAGCTCCCACTGACCCTGTCAGTCAGCCTGCCCAAATGCACCACATCGTCGGTCCACAGAACACGGACTTCCATCGCGCCATCGACGTCACGGTAGTACTTATTTCTTTCTACATGTTCTGTTTGGCGACACTGACGCCGAACACGCGGCTGGTGCGGACCTTTTTCTTCGTCAACGCCTTCGTGTGGCGTCTGTGGTATGTCTTAGGCCTGGGCTATATCCTCAATCGTCAGTCTAAGAAGAAGAACTGGACGCGCCACTTCATCAAATATGGCGATACTAAAGAGGAGGCCTGGCGTCAGTGGAAATGCCTGTAAGTGTCTTCCTGCGGTTGGCAATCAAGAGCCGTTTAGTAAGAACGTTTCACTAACCGGGTGAATCTCAGGTATCATCTCAGCATGACCATGTGCCACACCAGCTTCTTGGTTGCTGCTTGGAAAATGTACACCCTACCACCAGACTGGTTCTACGACCTCACTGTGTTCCGGCTCGTGCTCGGTGCAGGCATGATCGCTCTCCACCTTTGGACCGCGGTCAGCATCTATGATTCCCTGGGCGAATTTGGATGGTTTTGTGGTGACTTCTTCTTCGACCCACCACCAAAAAACCTGACCTACTCAGGTATCTACCGCTTCCTCAACAGCCCCGAGCGCGTGCTCGGCATGGCTGGGATCTGGGGCGTTGCTGTGATCACGTGGACTGCACCAATCTTTTACCTCGCTACAACCGCCCAGGTCCTGAACCTGGGTTTCTTGCATTTCGTTGAACGCCCTCATATGACGAAGGTGGGTATTGTTGTTGGTTTCTATCAAAGCGGTCACTGATGTTCAACAGTTATATGGTCAGAAGCTCCGCCAGACGTCTGGTGTTAGCAAGACTCTGCGTCAAGCTCTCCCCAGCCCGGTCCGCAATTGGCAGTCAGCTGCTGACGAGTACATAAACTCCACAGTTGAGTTTATTGAAGAGGTTCTGGAGAGCGCAAAGCCCAAGCTCGCGGCGGGCGTTGGCACGTTTGTCAAGGACACGACCGCTCTCTTCAAGTCGTACCCAGCACGCATTTCCATCACTCGCCTCTCGCCCGACCTTGCCGGCTACGACCCGAAGCAGTACAAGCTGGAGGTGCAGGGTACGCTCTCCGCACCAGCTGTTGAGTTTCAAAAGAACGGTGGACGCGAGGGCGAACTCGCCAGGTCACCAGCAGCTCGCACAAGCGAGTTCAAGACACTGGCACTTGAATATGGCGCTCCAATCAAGGTTCGCTGGCAGGCACCCCTCAACCACAGCAAGAAGGACTGGATTGGACTGTACATGGTGGCGGACAACCAATCTCGAGAAGTGACGCAGCTCAGCTCCAACGGGCGATGGATCGCTACTAACTTCGGCGTGTACGATTCGGTCCGTGCTGAGGAAGGCATTTTAGTATCAGACAAGCTCGTGCCGGCTTCAAGTGAGGACGAAGACGACTTCGACCACTACACGGGTGAGGTCGAATTCCGCGGCGACAAGCTGTGGTGGACGACGGGCGTGTTTGAGTTCCGGTACCACCACGGCGGCAAGCACAACGTGATGGCGCTGTCTCAGGCGTTTGAAATCCGCATCCCTCGGTTCGACGAGGAGGATATCGAGGTGGACGCGCATGGAACTGTGCATCGCGCGGTAGAGCAAACACTCTTACCAGTGATCCAGAACTGCTTCGACCGCGACGCCGAGATTGCGCCCGACACGCCTGAGGAGTCATTCGGCAGCCTAGTCGAGCGGGACGGCAGGTTTGCGCGGCGAGTCGTCTTCGCGGTGCATCAAATGTTCGGCATCGAGTTTGCACCTGAAGTCGTCCAGGCTGATGGGAACGTGCGTAATCTTGCGTGGCGCATCTGCAACGCGAAGAAGGTGCTGGCGCCGTACAGTATGACAGCTAGCCATGGACGGAATACGCCGGATGGTGCGAAGTTCTGATGTCGATGAGTCTTGATTACGACAGGGTTTGATCTTGGCAGTTTCGATCACTACAAGTCCTGGTCGTTCATCATTTCAAACCTTGACCTAAACTGTAAGAGCTGAAGGAGATCGATGAGGGATAGAGACGTTTGTGTGTGTCAGGAGGTGAGTTGGATAAAAGCAGTGGATGTCACTGGTGTGCGTATAAGGGGAATCAAAAAAAGAAGGATTCATGTCGATATTGCAAGGGGAGAAATGGTTATCTTGGTGCCACTACTATTAGAATGGAATGTAAATGTAAAAGTTGCAATGGCCTACGCCTTCCCAATCAGCCATGAATGGTGTTACTTTCCCTCATCTAGCCAAGATTTCCACGCTCAAGACCGACATCGGCCTACGTTGACGATTTTACTACTATGTACTGCGCCGCACACGCGGCCATGCATGGTGGAGTAGGTGACAGGCCAACGCAGCCCCACAACCCCTCTCGTGTCTCGTGCGTCATGTGATGGAATGCGGAGACGGGCGTGACGGGACAGGTTATCGATCTTATCTGATGTGATGGCAGCCAATCGGCAGTGTTTACCTCGGCATGGCGTGGATGGGCACTTGGTGCAGCTGAACGACGACCACCGGGGTATCTTCTGGAATCGCAGCGAACGCTGAATGTGTCTGCTGTTCTTGTCTTGATCTCATTTCACCTCTTGCTTTTAGAATTTGAGAGACGCTCTTAGTAAGGCAGAGGTTTCTCTGTGCTACCTGTCACAAATTACCACGTTGACGCTGAGCTCGCCACGGAGGTCTGCTGCGGAGCCGCAACGCAGGGAGGGCATCGACTGACGTGATCACTCACCACCACCGACCACCAACACGAGACACGAGACACCACTCAGCCAGCGCACCTGCGCGAAACCGAAACCGAACCCCCGAGCTCACGACGAGCCAACAACGAAATGGGCAAGAGCTCCAGCAAGACGAGCACAAAGGTGCTGCCGCTCATCCCGCTCGCGCCACCGCTCGCCGTGCTGCCCGGCACCACGCTCAAGATCCCCATCACGAACCGCTCTGATGTGGCGGCCATTCTTGCCAAGATATACAGCGTCAGCCCGACTGCGAGGCCGGATGCTGCCATTACCGTCGCCTGCGTGCCGCTGAATGCCAGCTCCCTCGGCCCGGACGGTCGGCTGCTGCTTGAGGGCGAGGGCGACGACAACAACAACAACGACCCGTACGAGAGCGACCCGGTGCAGGCGGGCCGGCGGGACATTTTCGGATACGCGTGCGTGGCCAAGGTCAGCGGCGTGCAGGGGCGGCGGCAGGGCGACCTGAGTCTGGTGGTCGAGGGCCTGCAGCGGGTGCGTGTTGTCGACGTGGTGCAGGACCGCCCGTACTTTGAAGGCGAGCTGGCGGCCGTGGACGAGTACGAGCTGGTCGACGAGGCCGACGCGGGGCTCGAGCAGCAGTTTGGCCTGCTCAAGCAGCTGTCGCGCGAGCTGTTGGCCCTCGTGCGCCTGTCGGCCATCCTGCCGCGCACCCCGACCGTCATCCTCTCGCCCATTGTCGCCCGCCGACTCGAGCTCTACATTGCCCGCAAGGACCTGTCCGAGGCCGGCTCGCTCGCCGACTTCATGGCCAACGTCGTCGATTGCACCCACGCCGAGAAGCTGCGCGTCCTCGCTGCCGTCGACCCCCGCCACCGCGTCGAGCGCGTCATCGAGATCCTGCAGCGCCAGATCACCAGCATCCAGGGCAGCACCCGCCTGACCGTCACCACCGCCCCGGCCCCGACCGGCCGCTTCGACATCGACCAGCTGCGCCGCATCCAGCAGCAGGCCCTCATCAAGCGCGCCAAAAGGGGCGACGGCCTGCCCCCAGGCTTTGCTGCAGGCTTCCCCGGCAGCGGCGGCGGCGGCCAGCAGCAGGGCGACGACGAGCCCAGCGAGCTGGACGAGCTCAAGAAGCGCCTGCTCGACGCCCAGCTCTCCCCCGAGGCCAACAAGGTCGCCCAGCGCGAGCTGCAGCGCCTGCAGAAGATGAACCCCGCCCAGGCCGAGTACCAGGTCTGCCGCAACTACCTCGAGAACCTGGCCGAGATCCCCTGGTCCAAGATGACGCTCGACCAGCTCGACGCCTCCACCCTGGCCAAGGCGCGCAAGCAGCTCGACGACGACCACTACGGCCTCGACAAGATCAAGAAGCGCCTGCTCGAGTACCTGGCCGTGCTGAAGCTGAAGGAGCAGGCCAACCGCAGCATCGACGACCAGATCCGTGCCCTCACCGAAGGTCCCACACCCGACGGCGAGCAGCACGACCACGCCGAGGACACGCAGCTGCAGCCCGCCAAGGAGCCGTCCGAGGAAGAGAAGCGCCTGCTCGAGAAGAAGCGCATGGTGGACAAGTCGCCCATCCTGCTCCTCGTCGGCCCTCCAGGTACCGGCAAGACGTCCCTCGCCAAGTCGGTCGCCACTGCGCTGGGCCGCAAGTTCCACCGCATCTCGCTCGGCGGTGTCAGAGACGAGGCAGAGATTCGAGGCCACCGCCGGACCTACGTCGCCGCCATGCCCGGTCTCGTCGTCGGCGGCCTGAAGAAGGTCGGCGTCGCGAACCCCGTCTTCCTCCTCGACGAGATCGACAAGCTCGCCGGCTCCAACCACAACGGCGATCCCAGCGCCGCCATGCTCGAAGTCCTCGACCCAGAGCAGAACCACACCTTCACAGACCACTACGTCAACATCCCCATCGACCTCTCCAAGGTCCTCTTCATCGCCACCGCAAACTCGCTCGACACTATCCCGCCCCCGCTGCTCGACCGCATGGAGACCATCCAGCTGTCCGGCTACACAACACTGGAGAAGCGCCACATTGCGTCGCGCCATCTAATACCCAAGCAGATCACCACAAACGGCCTGCGCCAGACTGACCTCGAGATTCCTACCGACGTCCTGGACAAGATCATCACAGCCTACACGCGCGAGTCGGGTGTGCGCAACCTCGAGCGCGAGATTGGCTCTGTCTGCCGCAGCAAAGCCGTGGAATACGCGACCTGCGCCGACACGGACACGCTCGCCACGTACTCACCTGTCGTCACACTCAATGACCTCGACGCCACGCTGGGCATCGAAAAGTTCGCCGAAGAGCTCACCGAGCAGCACACACGCCCCGGCGTCATCACAGGCCTCGTCGCCTACTCCTCCGGCGGCCAAGGCTCCATCCTCTTCATCGAAATCGCCGACATGCCCGGCACAGGGCGCGTCCAACTGACCGGCAAGCTCGGCGACGTGCTAAAGGAAAGCGTCGAAGTAGCCCTAACCTGGGTGAAGTCCCACGCCTTCGCCCTGGGCCTCGCAGAAAAAGGCGTCGACATCATGAAATCCCGCTCCATCCACGTCCACTGCCCCTCGGGCGCCATCCCCAAAGACGGCCCCAGCGCAGGCCTCGCCCACACCGTCGCCCTCGTCAGCCTCTTCACCGGCCAGTCCGTCCCGCCCTCGCTCGCCATGACAGGCGAGGTGTCGCTCCGTGGCAAAGTCCTGCCTGTTGGCGGCATCAAAGAGAAGCTCATCGGCGCTCTGCGGGCTGGTGTTGAGCGCGTCCTGCTTCCTGAGGCGAACCGCAAGGATGCTGCCGAGTTGCCGGATGAGGTCAAGGAGGGACTCCGCATCGAGTTTGTGGGCCATATCTGGGAGGCGCTGGGCTTGGTTTGGCCGGAGAGGTGGGAGGGGGCTGGCGTCGGCGTTAGTGAGAGTCGGTTGTAGATGGAACGGCTCCTGCAGCATATAAGGGAAAGGAAGGGAAGGGAAGGGGAGGCGATGTAAGGTTGTGGTTCCCAAGGCGTTGAGGTCGTCCTGGTGTATTTGTATCCGTCATTTAGCGATTCTTTACTTCTACTACACTCTTACTTCATCTTTACTTACTCTTGCTCCTCCAACTCCCCACTCCACCCCCGTCTCCCCTCTCAACCACCCACCACCCGCCACCCCCTCATAATCTAATCTCCTCCTCTGCAACCTCCAGCGTCAACGGACCTGCTCTCCTTACCACTCACGCAGTGTTAAAGATTCCACGGCATCGCACCCTTTGTTGATGGATTGGGAAGACGTGCTGTTTTCCCCCTCAGGGCGAAATATCTGCAGACCCAGCTAGCACGAGTGTTGGTCTCTTAGCTCAATGGTCTTAGAAAGCTGAACGTTTCTTTTTCTTTTTCTTCACAAAGACTGATATGTTTTAAGCCGTAGTCTGCATGTCTTGTATGCTATCACTCGCCGCCATGCTAATTGCATATGCACGAGCGCAGTTCTCTAGTAAAGCAGCGTCTTGTGTCTGCGAAGCAAAAGTCAGTAAAGCGCCAAAAGCAGACGATGTGACTGTGCCCGGGACTCCCGGTTCAATAAAATGGGATTCTTAGGTTTTTCGCAAAGCTAGTGGATGAGGAGGTTCTGTACCTCTACTGTAAGCCTGACAAGCCCATTTGACCGTGTCAGTGATTTGTATGCAGAATGCACACTGCCGATACTCGCGGTTAGCGGTTGTGTGCAAGGAGCCTGTTGGATTGGCTGGAGATCTTGCTTCTACTGTTATGACCTCGTAACAGCAGACGTTACGAAAGTGCTGCGTAAACATGCAGGGATTCTGAGGCGGACTGGTAATGCAGGCATCTCATGGGTAGCTCTGGCTGATTTTCTACGCCATGAAAGTCACGCTGTGTAGATGGAGCCACGCTCACATGGTTGGGGAATGTTGCATTTCTGACCTATGATATCGCTGTGCGATGGGGAGCAACGCCGCGGAACAGGACTCCAAGGATGTGTGCACGAGCATTCAAGTCGTACAGAGTGCAGACGAAACGTTCAACATGAACCCAATGTAAACAATCGCAGACCGCTGGCTGAGTTTGACTGGACACGCGTACCGCGTGGAAATTGCGTGGCTCTCGGTGTACGTGTGTATTAGAGAGAGTATGACGAATTTCAAGATAGATGCGGCATTAGATAATAAGCCATATGGCTGATGTATTCATTCATCTACAAAAGAAATTCGTGGCAGCTATCATATTAAATACACGGGTGCGATTGGAAAACGCTCCAAAAAAAAATTACTTAAGCAATGCTGAAAGTCCAATAGTATACACTAGACTTGATGGCCATTCTCCAACACTGGGCTGGAGTGGAAAGTGTTGTTAGTGCTGGGTTCAGTTAGAGGGTTCTCTGAACTGCTGCCTCTTTTCTTCTCCAGATTGTATTTTTCTGCAAGAACTCTCTTGGGATCGTTGTCCGCGTTGACAGATTCGTACTCGAGAGCCTTGATGAGCAGGTAAAACACACTGGCCAACAGAGCTCCGAGGATGGGCCCAACCCAGTAGATCCAGTGATACGAGGTGAAGGAACGCGTAACAACTGCCGGACCGAAGGATCGAGCTGGGTTGACACTGCCTCCTGTGTAGAATACACCCATGAGCTCTGCTACGAACAGTGATAGCCCGATACCAACAGGTGCTATGAACGTGCCTTCGTGCTTCTCCGTAGCAAGCATGAAGATGGTGAATACCAACTGGGCAGTCAAGAACATCTGAATCTTAGTCAGTATGTGTCGAACGCTCAGCAAACCAGACATACTTCGATGAACAATCCTTGAACGACCGTCGTTCCACCTCCCAGCTCAGTCTTTACCGCGAGCACGTTCGGCATCATGGCAGACACCACGCCAGAAGCCGCAATGCCACCTAATATCTGGGACACGATAATCAAGAGGCCGCGCGAGTACCCCGTCGCACCAACGACCATCATACCCAGCGTAACCGCAGGGTTGAACAGCCCTCCACTGATGCGAAAGAAAACCCACGCGTTGACCATCAGCGACATGCCAAACACCAGCGCAATGTACATGATTTTACTGGGGTTCGCACTCAAGTCTGCTGCGTTCGCGCCCTCGGCCGGCGCAGTATTGACGACATTTGTTCCCCCGAGTGCGAAGAGTAGGAACATGAAAGTCCCCACGAATTCGCCTATGCACGCGACAATGTGGCCCTTGAACGAAGAAGGGAGGACGTCGAGGAATGCCAGACGGCGAGTCACGAGGATTTCGGAGTGGTGTGGCCGTTGGTGTCTGCGAGAGCGCCAGGGCACGCGGAGTCCTCGTGTGGGGCGGTCGATATTCATGCTGAGGGTAGACTCGGTGACAGCGTCTGAGTAGAAACAACGTGTAGGTGCTCTGAGAGAGTTATATTGAAGGGTTGATCACTGGTAGGAACTGACTCTGTGTTCTGAGCTTTTGGCCTCCTATATATATGTCTAGTCGTCACCTTGCAGACACGCAATGCCAAATCTCTGTCTTGTACGAGGTTCGTCATTGCTGTTAGCTGCTGCTAGTAGTGTACAAAAGCCCAGGCTCTGCTACATGCTACGGATCGGTGTATACCAAGGTTCACTATCCACACACGGGGCCCTTGCCCGCCGCGCTCTCTTTCGATAGGCCCAGAACATGTTGTAAGCTACCCGCAAATGGGTAAAACTCACCCTGCAATGGTCGGCTAGTCAAAAGCATACCTAATGCGGGGTCCGCAACATTCGGATCGAAGCGTAGCCCGCACTAAGACTACGAACGCTAGCAACACATCTTGTTTGGGCTTTGCAATGACATCACGGGCTGAACGCCACACCCGCATCCACACATCACAGCTCCCGCATTACTGCATTGGGTAGCACAGATACCTGTTTGAAGCCAAATGGCGTTGCGACGGTGGCTGGTTTCTAGAATCAAGTCGGGATAGTCGTCTCACGCTAAGCCCAACCTGCAGATCGAGTTCTTGACGTCGCGGCGAGCATTCCTACTGTTGTTGATGGAGAACGCTCTCTCAAGGTCAGAGCTATGATGCATCGTACGTCCTGGCGTTTACGCGCCTTTCCGGCTTTATGGGGCTTTATGTAAGACGTGCTTGTGCTGCTGGGATGATTACATGGTGTTAGCAGCGTTGCCAGCCTCTTTCTCACATTCCATCTCCAGCTGCCTATCTCGTCTTCGACCGCTTTATGAGCGTTCTTCGATATTCCGATGATGCGGGGTTCTGGCACTCCTCATCAAGCGGCTGCAACGTGTGGTGTTGTGTGGAAGAGAAAGATCCAACAGGATTGCGGTCTTGCTTTAGTAAGCCAGAGAAATCCGCGGACACATCTGAACTATGGCCATGACAATGGGGATCAGCATTTGCGCTGCGATTTCGTCTCGATGTGATGATAGAACACTTAGGGGGCAGCAATACATACTGTGTGGTTCCCCGCCTCTCAATATCGAACCAGCGACAATGTATGTTCGTTTAGTCTGCGGTGAAGACAGGGGTTGACGCCGTGACTACATGAATAGCGCTAGCACTTGTATCCACTTACGAACGCCCGCTCGGCTCCAACTTCCTGATGTGGGATAAGCTTTCTTGGTACAGCTGCCTGTTGCCCACGCATTCATTCCATCTCGGTACGTTTACGACAGAGCTCACTGTATAACACAGCACCGCTTAGGAGATCTTGTTGCATGAGTTCGTAAAACACTCCGATCGATGGCTATTTCCAGAGTAATCCCAGCCTTCTGTGTTGAATACTCTGGACTCAAAGCATGAGCTTCGGTCAACTCGTCGACGTATTGCAGCAGGCCTTGGTATGTCTGCACCACAGGTAGTTCCTTAACCAAGCCTCTGGTTCTCGGTACTGGAGGCGCCGAAGGATTCCTGGGCTTTGCTGTGATCCCGATGGCAGAACCGTTTTCATTAGAGACCCAGACACACTTGCTGCCGCAGCCCAAGACTTCGCTGGAGCCTTATAGAGAGTCCTCTAGACCTTTGACACCAGAGTCCGCCCGTGCGGCTTTCGAGCTTGAAACGCTTTGCTGCGACCAAGTATGGAGCACACTAGTGAATCAAAGCGCATGGTACTGTACCCGCACCGATCGGATTTCTGTATCAGTAGGTCGCGATGTACACCGAAGAACGCCACTTATTAACGCCGTTATTAACACCCTATCACCGGGCCATAATTCAAGAGAACTCGCGTATGCGTGGGCATGCGAATAAGTTGATATCCGCGTCAGCTCCCGATACCCATAGACCTCTATTCTGCAACGTTGGCGTTTGAAGGCACAATCTCGGGTTCTGAGGCCTTGTTGTGAGAGGCCCCGTTGTAAATAGGCTACATTAATTAATTTAATGAAATCAGATCACCTGCTTCGCGCTGCGGCTGTACTGATTAAAATGTAACACAGATATTTTGCATCAACATAGATGTAGTGCACATGATCTCAGCTTGAAAGTTATTAAATTTAATATCTAATGCTATGCTCTTCTTGACGACAGAGCAGTGTTCAGGCTGACAGTGGATCTACTTCCACTTAAGCGACACCAGTGGTAGCAGTAACAATGATGTTGGAGGCAGCGAAGTTCTTGCCACTGACACCGTCGCTGACCAACTCGAACTTGTCTGACACGCCCCTAGCAGTGACTTCTGTCTCGCCGAGGGTAACAGTCTGGCTCAAAGTGAGCTCTGTATGTCGTTAGCAATAATTCCGACTCGCCCGTCTGCGCTGAGAACTGTACTTACGGTTGCCGCCCTCAAATTCGTAGCTGAAGGACTCAGGGTCGCAAGTCTTCTTGTTGACAACCTCTCCGTTGAGCATAGTGTCGAAGCGGCAGGTGACCGGGATGTTGTCGGCCAGCTCGGCGTTGGAGTAGACACCAGTGACGGTCTCGCCGTGAGCCCTGTCGGCACCACCGTACGTGGAGATGGTGACGTTCCAGGCACCCAAGTCGGAACGAGGGATAACAGTGGCAGTGGCAGCAGCGGCCATGGCGGCGACGGTGGCGATTGTGAAGCGCATGTTGATTATGTTGTAAAAGATTGAAGTGTTTGTAGTTGAGAGATGAGAATTGTTGATAGCGAGTGATGATGCTTCTCTAACAGCGGAATCGCGAGTCTTATTTATATTGCGGGTGCTCGTATCCACTGTCAACGATGACTTGAGATAATTCAGGGTTCAAGGCAGAGAAAGTGTTATATTTAGATAATATCCATGCAGGTGGAGACAAATGTACACCGTAGCATGAGCGTTAAGCGTCATAGCGCTACGGCATCGGGAAGGCGTCGCCACAGGAAATCTCCGTAATGAGGAGCCGAGCCGCTAATCAACCCGTGTAAACAAAACACCAAACACGATGACAACTATCAGGTCGCAAGAAGCACGATTTATGAGTATGCGTAGGCAGAATGAGACAAGGTCTTTACATTTGTTCAAAACTGGCGCAATTGTGTGCTGGGCGATAACTGCTACGACGCATGGGCCTTGTTTGGCTTTACGAGAAATGAGGCACGAGAGAGGGTCGCCGTCGTATTAAGCACTCTACCCATGCAAGTGGGATGATCAATATCTACTTTGCCTTACATCGCGGAGAACATGGGAAGTGTTAATGTGCACCCCCTAGTTGTCAACGTGCGCAAGACAGGAGACGACTGGATTGTTCCGGGGTTGTGCCGTCTTGCGTGAATACGAGTCAATACAGTCAATGCTTGAAATGAGGTCATCATGCTTTCTATGGCTTCAGTGAAGCCCCAGTTGGAATGTCCTCGTTGGCAAGCAACATGTCGTGCTTCGATGGATTCATGTGGCATCGCGTGTATGGTTGTCAGAAACAGCCTTCAAGCGAGTGGCCTATCTCGTGTCTCTGCTTCTCCAAAGCCTTGTGCATACAAGACTTCTGTGAGATGTATGCTCTGCTCTCTATCACCTATCAACAAGTCTTGTGCGGTCGCCATCTCATAGTCGGTATCAGCTTGTGTTTCTAAGAAAGGGGTGATGATCTCGGAAACATGTAGCCGCAAGCTGCTCGGCAAGTACCGAAAGGTGGAGTACAGCTGATTCGTTGAGAGCTGCTGGCCACAGAGCCACAAAAGACTGCCCCAATTTGGTAGGCTTCTAGAATCTCTGAGAATGATGACGCCAGGCGCACCAAAGCCCCACCTTTTCCAGAGGACTGCCTTTTGCAGGCGAACAGAGATATCGGCCCGTCGCCTTTTTCACACACACCAGTTCACACCACCACGGTACCTAGGTATGCTACCACCCAATCGTCCGATTGATCTCGTTTTGTGACTTACTGTTTCAGATATCGTCGTAACCCAGAGGCACACCATAGCTGACAACGTATCCCTCATTTCCAACAATAACTATCCCGCCATTCATCGGTCGATCGCCCGTCATGTCCGACCCCGTCACCTACAACTTTTATGGCACGACCGTGCCTGTGCTGCGCAGCATCAGCATCACTGCGGTCAACATGATTCGCGCTGCCCAAGCTGAGCAGTCGAAAGGCAGTCTGCCCTCCGACCAGGAGATTCTCGACTCCAAGTTTGGTGACATGCTGCCCTTCCGTGTGCAGCCTGTCCTCCTTGCAAAGTTCATTGTTGCAGCTCTTGAATACCTCAAGTTGCCCCGGGTCGATGTTCCTGCTCTTAGGACCGACTTCAAGACGCTTGATGAGGTTGCCGAGCTGTTCGAGGGCCTGAAAAAGGTGTTCGAGAACATCGACGAGAAAGCCTACAACGATGCTGCAGAAAAGAACGTCGACATCCCGATTGAGTCCAAGGGCGTTACTCTGCACATGACCGGCTTTGCCGACTATTTCCATAGCTTCGTCGTCCCCAACTCGTACTTCCACGTAAACGCTATGTACATGCTCTTGAGGAGCGCCGGCTTCAAGCTAGGCAAGGGCGTATACATCGGATCATTCATGAGTGAGCAGCAGCAAAAAGACTGGGCACCAATGCGGGGCTAGAACTTGAGTTAGATAGAGACAAAGGCAAGTATGATAAAACTACAATAGGGTTAATCCATCTTCTGTCCAGAAAGGACATGCCGTACTCTTCCCGCACTGGACGACAGTTTTACATTGAGCTGTAAAAACTACTTGCAATCTAGAGTATGCGGGTTGCGGCCTGTACTCACCGACATGCCGTTCCGCCTAGCGCAACTAAATCACATCTACATCTCCAATCCTGCGGGCTCGACCACCAGCCGCCTTGAGGTTTATGTTGCGTCAATTTCAAGAAGAAAATCGAGAAAATTCGCGTCAGTGTAAGGCGACCATGGTTATCTTATTCTTGAAGTCTACAGGGAAAGCGACGGGGGTGGGCGACTATCTGAAGTTCTTGATTGGTGCTTGGTTCTAAGGCGCCGAAAGCACCGCCCCCCACATTTGGGGGCTGGAAATGCAAAGCAGTACAATAACGAGGATGCGCCCGAGTACATTCCGTACTTATCCTTTGCACGGACGAGCGACTTTACCTCGTATGTCGCGCTGCGATCAAACCAATCTCCCATTTCCTGGCAGTACATCCCCATAGGCTAGGTGGGTATTCACTTCCTATGGGCGCGTGTGATCTAGAACCGGTAAAATTGTGCTCTTCTTCATGAACTTTGCACTAATGCGTACTCACAAGATGTCTTCTCGTCAGAACGCCGTGACACACCCACGATATAGTGTTTTCCGCGCTTGGGGGTTCGAGATTGGAACCATACTCCTGGCTGTGGGACTGGTGGTCGCTATTACTGTATTGCTGGCTACTCACGAAGGCCTACCAGCTCCGAACTGGGGCGAACACCTCAACCTCAACGCGTTACTGGCTCTACTTTCCACCATCCTTCGAGCTGCACTGGTAGTTATCGTCGCCCAGATTATATCGCAGCGGAAATGGGAATGGCTTTCAGAGTCTCCACGTCCTTTGTCGGCCCTTCAGGACTTCGATTCAGGTAGTCGTGGTAGTCTTGGAGCACTATCGCTCATCAATACAGTGCTATTGAAAGACATCACAACACTGCTGGCTGCAGGCGTTTTGCTCGTATCATTTCTTGTTGGCCCTGCCGTCCAGCAAGCAAGCCGTACCACGGAATGCTCATTTCCTGCGCCAGGGCTCAACGCTTCAGTACCATACGGGCATTACATTCCCCGTAGGGGAGGCTATGACTGGACCAGCTTCGACTCCGCGAGCGGTACTCCAACACCGGACATCATGGCAGCTATTTTGTCTGCTGCCATCGACCCGATGGGTGTGGAGCATCGCATTAGCCCAAGTTGTTCCACAGGCAATTGCACCTTCCCCAACATGGGGGACAGCAACAAACCTACCGAGCTTCAGGCTGTGAGCACAGACACAACGCATTCCACGGTAGCTATGTGTAGTGTTTGCACTGACGTGACGTCGTTGGTTTCACTGCAAAATGTCTCCGAGACTAGCTACAACTACACGTCGTCCATGCTTTACAATATTCTACCCAATGGCCTCAATGTATCCGCGGAATATTATACGAGCTATGTTATGAAACTATATCCAACGGCCGACCTTGGCTGGATGGGTGATTTGCTGAGTCCAGAGGTACGCCTCAAGTCAAGGTGGGCTTACTCCAACGTTACCATGCTCGCGACAGGTAGCGGCTGTTTATCCGAGGAGTATACTAAAAAAGACGATTGCACGGTTGCTGCGGTGGTCTGTAGCCTATACCCGTGCATGCGGACATACAACGTTTCAGTGACGAACAACCAACTTTTCGAAAAAATGATCCGGTCTGAGGTCATGCAACCGAACGCAGAAATATGGAGCATGGAGCCTGAAGACAGTCTGGTTGGACAAAACATGAACGTCTCCTATCATAGGTCATCGTATTACAACTATGTTGCGGTTCAATCGCCTTGCCACGAGCCTAAAACCACCGAGGACATCCCGAGAGACAATAGGACTCTACCCACAGGCCAAGATGTGTCTTTGTACGACTTCACTGACTATGGAGGGCCAGGGCCGTATCAATTCAGCCATCGCAACGTTACGGCGCCAGAATCTTGCACGTACACGCACGATGCGACGCTGGCACATATAATCTCGACAACCTTCAATCAAGACATCTTCTCTGGCATTTGTGACTCCTACAAAAGTCTCATGTGTGTTAAGTACAGAGACGGAGACTTTCCAGGGGGCGGTATGTTTGAGCAGCTGGCTGTTGGCACGATTATGCGCACACTCTACAACAACGGCAGACCCTCCTTCGAGAACACTACACGTTGGTTCGAATCCTTCGCAGACGCAATGACCAATAAGTTCCGATCTGAATATGGCACCGCAGCCAGGAATGGTACATTTTCTAATTATACTTATTCTGGCGGACTTTTCTCCAGCGGAGAGTTTCCGCTGGAGCTTGTTCAAGGGATCGCTTGGCAAACCAACATATGCGTTGCTATGAGCTGGAAGTGGCTGTTGTTTCCTATTATCTTGACGTCGGTCACGATAGCTCTATTTGCATGGATGTGCTTCACTAGCTGGCGCCACCGTCACACGCAGCCTGTCTGGAAAGACAGTATCATGCCTTTGTTCCTTTACAATGACCGACTCGAGTCTGATGACTTTGAAGGGCATGTAAAAGAGGAGTTGAGATCCACAACCAAACCCTCCAGGACAGATGTTTCAGGAGAAAGAGATGAACGATTGATGGAAGCAAGAGAGATGGTAGAACGAGGCAGCAGTATGGCAGTACGATTCCGGCGGCCCAGGTTTGTCGAAAAGAAGACTGAAGACGGTCCAAGCAGCTCGACCTTTCCCCACCAACAGGAAAGGAATTCATTGCGATCACGAAGCAGCAGTCCCTCCATTGAAGGTGCTGCCCAGCCGAGTGAAAATACCAATTTGATCACTGAGGAAGGTTTGAGTCACGAGGATGGCGGAACCCCACACGATAGACAAGCGTGAAACCCCGGTCTTGTCCGAGTATAGTAAGGCAAAGAGCCAGACTCGATAGCCGTATGATACAGATGTACTCATCAGAATACTGAACCTCCTAGCCTGCCATGCAAAGATGGCTATAGCTTCCTTAACTTACTAAAGCACAGCTTCTGGCAACGTTTTCTTGAGGTAGTTATGGTAGTGGGTGTTCCTCGGAAGCTGCCGAACGGAAGAAGCGGCAACACAAAGGCAGCAAGATCGAACATGTTAGGTAAAGCTCAGCGACATTGTCTGTGTTGTGGAAGTTTTGCACCTCACGGCCAACTCTGCCCTACACCTGTGTGCAGCGTTCAGTCATACGTGAACTTCGGTGAAGGCGGTACGATCATTTGACAGCTGGATCTGCGATGGTCTTCGGAATGCGGACAACGTGAGCCAAGTGCGGTGTTTCAAAGACAGACACGGCGTGATTCTGCGCGAATGGCACATTGGCGCCAAGCCTAGGCTGAGCCAAGCTGCGTCGTGGCCAGCCAATCACATTAATGGCAGCAGAAATTCGCCCATTCCCCGAGCTTAAGTTGGTACCCCCGGGGATGGTCAGCGCGCGCCGTTGATAAACACGCGGGTCCCCAATCTCACGCTCACTTTCACTTATACCCCGTCGGACTCTGCGCCAGTACCATTCTTTCTTGTTTCAGTTCAGTCCTTCTCTTTCATCTTTGATTTCTCCACTTTCCTTCAACCTTCCACCCTTACCACAACAATCATGCGCGTCTCAGCCGCACTCAGCATGGCCGTGACGCTCGGCAGCGCAGCGGCTCAGGGCAGCATCCTGGGCTTCAACTCGGGCGCCTCGGACGACAAGGGCAACGCGAAGAACCAGCAAGACTTTGAGCGCGAATTCAAGGCTGCGAAGAGCCTCAACGGCGCGCCTGGCGAGTTCAACACCATCCGCCTATACTCCAACATCCAGTGGAACACGCCAAGCACACCCATTGCTGCGTTCCCAGCTGCGATTGCGACCAACACAAGCCTCCTGCTCGGGATCTGGGCGTCCGGCACCGACAATATCGACAACGAGCTCAAGGCGCTGACAGCCGCTCTCGATGAGCATGGCTCCAAGTTGGCGGACCTGGTCGTGGGCATCTCGGTTGGAAGCGAGGATCTGTACCGGGTATCTGAGCCTGGTCTGCGTAACAACGCTGGTGTGGGCAACAATGCCGACACTATCGTGCGCTTCATCAAGGATGCTCGCACGCGCCTGGCCAGCACGCCGCTCAAGGGCAAGCCCTTTACTCACGTCGACACCTGGACCGCCTGGGTAAACGGCTCGAATAAGGCCGTCATCGATGAGATCGACTTCCTTGCCGTCAACGCCTTCCCCTTCTACGAGGCCGAGCTTGACAACAAGATCAGCAACGCTGGCAGCCTTCTGAACAGTGCTCTGACAGCAACCGAAGGCGTCGCTGGCGGCAAGGACGTCTGGATTACCGAGACTGGCTGGGCGTATACGGGTCCTGCATTCGGCGCCGCTGATGCCACTGTCGATAACGCGGGCGAATACTGGCAGGATGTTGGATGCAAGCTGTTCGGCAAGCGCAACGTCTTCTGGTACACGCTGCGCGACGCCAATCCTGACAACGAAGTCAAGTTTGCCATCACTGATAACCTCAGCACCACCCCGCGCTACAACTTGACCTGCCCAGCAGAAAAGGAGGAACTGCCAACGCCCGCTCCTGTAACCAACAATTCGACCACCTCCACCGGTAACGGTACAGGCAGCAGCAACGAGACAAACAGTGATAATACCGCTAGCGGTTCAGCCAGCGGCTCAGCGAGCGCTAGTTCTACCGGTGTTGCTCAGGGTACTGGTGCGGGTTCCTTGGCTTCGGTATCCGTGGTCAACTCCATGGCTATGGCGCTCTCAATCGTCTTCGCCTTTGCAGCCTGGGCTTTGTAGAATCCAGTGCAGTTGTAAAATACCTCTAGATATATTTTCATTAGTACGTGGAGAGGATAGTTCAAACAGGATAACGTTATCTCGTCATGTCCTCGTTCAGAATAACAGTGCAAACGAATGAGCACTCGTGAATGCAAACGCTAGTTCAGTCTCCAGAGCAGACATGTTGATTTTCAGTCGTGGTGTGGTCGGTGTTAAAGGCCAGGGGACTGTCGAGAGAGGTTTTGCAAGCTCAAGGGAGGCGCGTTGTGGGGCTTGATTCGTCACCCACAATATCAATCCCTGCATCATCAACAGACCACCTTTCACCATCACCACTGTCATAAGAGCACCGCCGTTGATTTTCTCCTACAAGCGTGTACTAGAATTTTGCAATGGTACAAAACAGTTTTTTTGATAAGACTTTGCCTCTACCACCCATCTAGACCAAAATCCAGGTGCGATGACAGGTCAGGCCATTGTTTCTCACACCGAGTCACGCATTACCAGAGGAGTGCGGACAAAGTCTATGGTTACATGATCATCGATAGATTTTTCTCGTCTTCTATATTATTCTGTCTCACTCCTCTACATATCTACCTCTTATTCTACAAATCGTGTCGCGCTTTCACTCCCCGCTGCTTGGGTAGGTCAACGTCGGTGAACAGCCCACAGTCCAGTCCGATCTGGCTCCACTGAACACCTCCAAGCTTACAATGTAGGGCGTTCTGCCCAGAGGTGACTACTGCAACCGCCACTACGACACCGAACCTTTTCCACTTCTTGCCCACTGGCTCTTCCTCCCCTCATACGCGAGCGAGTCCATGTTCCTGTACCGAACTTCCGCCATGTATTCTGCCTGCGCTACCGAGACCGGCTTGAACCCATTGGCATCTGAGTTGAAGCCGAATGTGCGGTGAACCGCGTACCCGCAGATGACGAGGCAGAGGGCACCGAAGATGATGATGAGGACGATGACAAGGACTGGGAGGGCGTAGCCGGCATTGTCTCGTGGAAGTATGACGGGCATTGTGCGTGTAGGCGGTGGGGATGTATGTGCTGGTATCCGCGTGAATCGTAAAGAATCTAGAAGGTCGGTGGGAGGCTTGCCAGAGTTGGGCTCGCTTGAGATTGGACGGACTGTAATCTCGAGCAGTGAAGATTGGGCCTGTGTCTTCAAGAGATGGTGTGAAGACACTAGATTCAGTGCTCTTTTGGGGTAGGGAGCGAATGGGATATGATGCACGGTTCGAGAGGCGACTAGCTGACCGTCTAATCACGACGACGTGGTAAAGGGTAGGGCTGGTGATTCTTCGTCGATGTGCAACAAAGTCGATACTCCTCGAGCGTACAAGGGGGCTGGCTTTAAAAGAACTTTCAAGAACAAGTAGACAGACATCTTCCCGCACACGGGGCTTCAGCAGATTGCTGACATGCTATGCCTACCACGCCGTTTTCACCTTGGCAACAGCAGTAGTAGGGCTCACTTCTTCTTGGGGCAGGGTGCTCCACTTCTTGGACGCAGTGATTGGTCCACTATAAGTTCAGGCCTCCTGTGTAGCCGGCTCGCTCGTGACCTATGCGAACAGACCAATGAGAAGCCAGAACTGTACGAACGGACCAATCAGGTCCTTTTCAGGTTTCGTTGCTATAAATGGTCGTCGAGGTGGCTGTAAACTGATGAAACACATGAACAAAAGCAGGATGAGACCTGAAAAGCCCCTGAAGTTGGGATAGGCGGCGCTTCACTAGAGGGAGTCCTGCTCAAGCTGCCATGGTATTGCAGCCGCGGGTTGGCGCGGTCTTGCGATTTGCGAACCCTTCACACGAATCAAGATGCCCATTGCACAATCGAAGAATTCCTTCTATTAGACATGCAGAATTGCATATTGAAAGTCTCTCATCTTTCGCAATTCCAATTGCGTTTGCCCCCGACGGACGAGATTCAAAACCAGAATCATATATCAATCATCTGGATGCGGAAAACAGCTCGTGGGGCACGAGCTCATTCGCTTGGATCCTGCTGAGCTTCTGTCCGGAGTGGGAGTGAAGAGATCTCAAGTCAACTTCAATGAGTTGAATCGGTGTGCAGTTGTTTGATAATCGAGAGCCACATTGGGTCATAGAGTAAAGTAAGGTTTCGAGAGCATATCGGTCCTGCACAGGATCAAGTACGTTGTTCAAGGAGATCTAATGATGAAGTCGAAGAGAAGACATACATGTATGCACTTCTGCGTTCAACCTACTCAATTGTGTAATAGGATTAGAAAAGGATAACTTGTAGTAGACCTCCTTGTTCCGTTTTGTCGGACAAGAGCAACCTGACGTCACGCCAACGCACAGCCCCTTCCCATTCGGAACTCGGCACCACGCCTTATTTACAGCAAACGTTATTTACAAATAGATTGGATGTCTTCACTGATAGTAAAGCGACCCAAAGTGTCACGTTCAAAAAGACCATCGTCGTGTAAACCCAATTCTGGAGGTCACCCATTCGTGCTCTCTGAACAAAATAACCCAGCTTGTCTTCTTCAGTCCCAGACATGAAACTGTCAGCATGAAAGTCCACCACCCAAGGAAATGCCACGGAACCTCCGCAGTACTACGATTCAGAATCTACAAGCCAGCCGCCGAAGTATCCCCAGAAATGGCGCAGTAATGCTGCAAGGCCCACCGATCCTCCAAGTGGAGCGTTAGCGGCGGATGTTGCAGCCATACTTGCCTACCCTTTGGGGTCGCATTTGAAAGAACAAAAAGACAAAATATCATGACGTGAACGATGGCAAGAGTGGAAGGCGCGGAATTGTGATCCGGAGGTTGGAGGCGGAGTTCAAGTGAGTGGGCTGACGCTGAACGTGTAAGGCGTTGGCGTAAAGAGCTGGACGAGCACTGCTCCCACGGGAGCAAGAAGAAGCAAATAAGAACCCAATGACAGTGCCACCGGCACCTGTTGGAGGTAATTGTACCTGTGGGCGGTCCATTACGGAAGTGACGCAAAACTACTTGCTTTCAGCTGATCTCAAATCCCGAATTCAGACTTTGCCTTTGTAAGAAGCATGTCACCGACGGCGGACGATCAGAAGAGCCACAAATGCTTCACATTTGGGAGAGCTCGTTGACAAACATCTGGGCGGGTCTGATCGTCACTGATCCAGCTCAGATTGACAACGTATTTCAAGCCTGAGTCTCAGAGTAGCCTGCAGGGAATTCGGCTTGGTTATGTTGTGACAGATGTTTTAATGAGTATCCTCAGTCATCGTCCGAAGCGTTTGATGCTGACGTAGTAGATCATGTCTCATCCAGATCTGTTCACATTACTTGCTGCGTGTAGAGATATTCGGCAATCTTCCATCTATCATCTATACCTCTTTCAATTTCTGCACCTTGCTCCCCTCTGGAGACCGTGGCTTCGGCGTCACAACACTCAAAGCCGCTAAAAGCACTTCTGATTTTGGTGTTTGCGAGCTCTGTGCAGCAATACAGCATGCATCATCGCGTTGCATTCAGATTCTCTTGTCGTACAAGCAAAGTGGCGCCGGCTCCACAGGCAAAGATGGATATGAAGCAATGATACTTGAAGCATCTCACTCTTATCTATCGATGTCAGATTCGATTCGCGTGAACTCATGATTGATTTTCCTTACGAAGCCGATGTCTTCTTTCAGACAAGTATTAATGTTGGCGATATCATGAAGGACACCTGGAATGGGTAACATGTATGCTTGCTTACATGACGCAATTGTGCTTCCCTCCAAAGTTCCTGGCAACCACAGCAACTGCCGCATCCCAAGCAAGCGATAGCTTCAACGTCACATCGGAGAGAATGCCGGAACGGTCTTTTTTGCAGACGCAAGGCTCTGAGATGATCCTCACGAGTGACGGTGATGATTTGAGGGGACGAGGATATTACCCCGCACATCTGGGGCAGAAAACTACCGGTGGTATACCCGGATTTATATATCCGACTTCCTATCAAGGTCACAGATTATTGAGTTGGCCGTACTTACAAATTCCTTCTGTTTTAGACTGCGGTCTTTTCATGAAGCTCGAGATCATCTGCCCCCAGCACCAGGACGAAACCAGTCGCGATGAGCCAAGCATTGAAGCCCACCAAGAGCGAACAGCTCGAGAATGTGGACCTCAAGCACCAGGAAGAAGCGTTGCAGGAGCATGGAGAGATTGATATCTACGACGAACAAGCGAACAAAAACCTTAATCGACGTCTTGACCTGTGCGTCTTACCACTGTGTTGCTGGGTGTATCTTCTGAACTTTCTCGATAGAGGTATGTAATGTGCTTTACTGAATCACACAAGCATCAGAAAATGGCTCATTGCCGTCAGGTAACATTGGCAACGCTCGAGTACTCAACGCCGAAACAGGCCATGACATGCTTACGAGCACTGGTCTCACGCCAAATGGTTATGCATTGACTGTTACTTTGTTCTCGGTGGCTTATGCAATCTTCGAGATTCCTAGCAACTGGGTTATGAAACATTACATTCGACCATCGATGTGGTTGGGTATTCTCCTTTTCGCCTGGGGAATTTTGACGATTGGCTTTGCGGGAGTCAAGAATCCTGCCACAATTATTGCGCTGAGGTTCCTAATTGGGGTCTTCGAAGCGGGTTTCTTCCCTGGTTCGTCCAAAGCTCTTGGAATTCAATCACAACGTGGCTAACTGTTTGCTAGGTATCGTATACTTCATCACGATATGGTACCGCTGGAACGAGCGTGCCGTCCGCATCGCCCTCGTTATCGCATTCTGCAATCTGGCTGGCGCGTTTGGAGGCGCCATTGCATATGGTGTTGGCCATATTAATGGCGCTGGCGGACTAGAAGGCTTTAGGTGGCTCTTCGTTATCGAAGGCATCATCACCTTATTATCCGCCTTCCTGCTCTGGTTTTTCTTGCCAGATTATCCTTCTCGTGCCAAATGGCTCAGCGGCAGCGAGAAGAAGTTTGCCATAGATCGCTTGGTGGAACGGGGTGGCGGTTATAATCAGGAACATGCCACCCGCAAAGAGATTTTGGATACGTGCTTCAGCCCACGGATGTTGCTGCATTACATTGCATACATTGCAGATGTTGTTCCTCAAGGCTCATTTACATTCTTCACACCTACAATTGTGAACGGCCTTGGCTATCAGTTGATACAGGCGCAACTCCTCACCGTCCCGCCTTGGGTTGTTGGATTCTTCGTTGCAATCACGATCTCTTACTCGGCAGATCATTTCGATGCGCGTGGATGGCACATCACTATAGCGTCACTGGTCGGTGGCACAGGCTGGCTCACTGCGGGCCTGCTGCCAGCTGATGCGTATGTACAGCGCTATGGTTGCCTGTGCCTTGCTGCTTGTGGAGCTTTCCCGGCTGCGCCATCCATGACCAACTGGGTCACCTGCAACACCCCCAGCTTTCTGACTTTACCACTGGCCATCGCGCTGCATAATTCTTGTGCAGGTATAGGGCAAATTATTGCGCAGTGGATTTGGAAGAACAACGAACGTAGCCACGGCTTTCCGACTGGCAATTTCGTCTGTGCGGCTTGCAGTTTTCTCGTTGCTGCAATTGCTACGACACTCAGGCTGTGGTACGCAAGGATGAACAAATTCGAACGACCAGATAGCAGAGGCGAACAAAGAGTGTGGGCTCTGTAGCGAGCTTCACTTTCGTTGTTCCTATGTTAAATTTGTCTGTTTATTGAAATTGAGCTTTTCAGTGCCTTCTGAAGTAGTTTCTGTAGTGAACTATGTTCAATCTCCCCCACAAGACATCCTAAGCCGAATAGCAAATTTAAATGCAACAAACAACTCTGAACTGTAAGCGCGGAGCTACATGCGACCTCAAAAAGGGTATATCAACAAACTCTCGGCTTCTGCAGCTTCTAGTGGTGTATCGGTAATTTCACACGCTGATAACTGCAGAGATATCCCTGCCCATGTGATAGAGGATCTCATTACCTGCCTAGCCGTCAGAGTCTATATGTTGCAGTATCTAGAGGATGAACGCGTAGTGTATCATTCTTTGTTCCACAACAAGGCCAACACTACAAACTAAATTTTTTCAATTCATAAGACACTTAGAGATATGCAGAGCAAACGTTCTACAAATAATCTCGAACAAAGAAGAAGTTATAGATAAGAACAAGACCAAACTACTAAACACTAGCTAGCTGTAAATCAATACTTCTATATAGATCTTCGTGAGTATAGTAACTATACATAGCTCTTTAAATGTATCTTGTGTAAAGAACAATGTAGCTAGAGCTGTGTTACGTAAATCTCTATGTTATGCGCACAGATCTAGTCTAGCTCAGGTAGCAGCATTCTAAACTTTCTTAGGCCCCCAACTCCCTTTATTCCCTCAGACTGCATTCAATTTTTCTAAGCTTCCATCCAAGAAGCAATGAGCATCATGTCGTCGCAATCCGCTTCCATCCTGCTCAGTCTCCCGCCAGAAAATGGTCGAGAGCGTTATCAGGCAAGTCAGCAACAAGCAGGACCTGTTCATCGCGCGGCTGGTTTGCAAGACGTTAGACAAGCACGCTGCAAAGGTGATATTCAAAGACGTGTTCGTTTTACCTGGGTAAGATCATATTAGCACTTGGAATACTATTAGCCAGGACGATATTATCAGGCGGATACCTCGTCATGCGATCATCCACACGCAGCCAAATGTCGGGGACAGTGACGATAGCGAGCGAGAGGAGGAAGAGGTTGATGACGAAGACTTCGAAGACGCAGTCGCCGCCCTGTCGAGATTCCCCAATCTCGACTCAGTGGAAATCGGTTTCACACCTGAATGCACAGGCGACCGCTACTCGAGCCTCTGGAATAACGTTGTCGAAGATATGGAGCAGCGTGAGGAAATGCTGACGCTGGTTTTCCGCGCCATCAAGGATAGAGCAGCAAACAACCAAAACAGGATGATCCGCAAGTTGGCAATCAACAATCTCCAAAACTGCCCTATTCCCGACTTCACATCTTCCGTTCTCTTCCGCGACGTAATGGCCCATCTGGACGAACTACACATCTCTGTCACGCAGGAATGCAACGAATACGGGCCCGACCATGACTACACGCGGATCGAACTGCGAACCTTCCCAACACATCTGTGCTCGGACTGGCTGAAACCCGTTTCAGCGAACCTGCGCGCCCTGTTCCTCTACCATCGGACAGACAATTGGGGCCCATTCCCGGGCTACTTCGACTCCACTAGTTGCGGCCTCTCATTTCCAAAGCTTGAGACTCTGTGCCTGGGGTACTACACGCTGGCGCATGACAACAACATTGATCGGATACTGGCCATTCCATCGCTGCGCAAACTCGTCCTGCATAACTGTATGATAGTATCGTGGATACGCATCGAACCGGATAACATGGCTGAGTGGGCGGTTCACACGCACGATTGGACGAGTCTGCATGGCACAGAAGAAGATGGTAGGGATAATGACTTCGCATATGCTGGGACATGGAGCGTATGTCTAGACCGCATTGCAGCGGCTCTACCAAACTTGGCCGACTTTCGGTTCGATGAAGCGTCTTTACTCGACTATGGTGATGACGAGCCGAGGTACGGCCTGAAGTTTCGCGACAGCTGCGGTGTGAGAATCTTCCCCAAGAGGTATGTGTGTTTCGATAACGGGACTCTGCCCACACCTTGGCCAGAGGCAGATGAGAAAGGGGCTTTGTGCTCGTGGCTTAAAGGCGGTTTTCCGACCAATATGCATGAAGAGACTTTTGAGAGGGATCAGAGGAGTTTAGCGGGGTTGTTGGAAAGACTGCGGAACAGGAGATAAGCCCAGCTGCGTTCACAGTGGGATAGAAAAAAGAACTGAGCTTCACGGAACGTATCACAAGCTTTGTAAGCACGTGAATATTCGTAACGACATTTGAAGGTATCATAACCGCCACGATCTAGCGAGACAACGAGATTTTTTGTACCACTTGTGTCCGACGTTAGTGCACCCCACTTTCCTGGCCAGATAATAAGCTTCTCTCGTATTTTAAAACCTTATCTGTCGGCAGAACCGGAACAATCAAAACATACTTGCATGCTAGTCCAAACTAGTAGGCCAATCCACAGTCTACAGACTACGCGCTGGCCAGAGTCTTCAAGGACAAACAGAGGTGTTTTGTTCTTAATACCCCTTCATTAGGCGCGTTGTTCCAATTCTTGGCCGCCGTATTCCTGCACGGTCGGCCGGATTCATCACCTTAATAGTGCAAAGAATACGGCCGGCGGTGATTTTGCATGGTCCTGCGTAGAGTCAGACAAGTGGATACAGTAATGTCGCTATGGTTTCCTGTTATTATCTGCTATCGTACACGACAGTTAAATACTGATCGCAGGAACATACACTTTCTGAAAAATCATCATCAAACAATTTCATCTACCTCATAATCGTTTTTCAAACAACATTTTTACGGCATTCCCGTTTATCGCTTCTGACCTATCAAGATCATGAAGTTATCAATTCTACTGTTGGCTACAACCGCCACAGCACTATACTGCGACCACGGCACGGAGCTCGACTCCAGCCTCTACTGTCCTACAAAGCCGAATTCGTACTGCTGCAGCCAGGGAGGATCGCCGGACAAGCAGCTCAATATCTACAGGGGTCAGACGGAACAGCCGAAATATCACAACAATCATCAGAATGCAGTTTTTGTTTGTGGGAGTGATAGTCACGGGAATGGATATATCTTCTGTGCTCCCTAGAATATTAGTTCGAAAGGCCCAGATTTAATCAAACTATACAAGCTACCTAGCTGTATGTGGGAACTATAGCATGCACTAGGCGCAGGTGGGTAAGCAAATGGTCAAGGCGCAGGTCAAAGTCGACACATCTGCGCAGGGTACCATCCAGGAGTGGGGAGAGACGAGGTGGCCCAAGGCTGAAGTAAACGCAGTGATTACCGTACAGCGAGGAATGTACTAGTGTTTACTGATATCACAACAATAAACCTTTGCGGCTTACAACAGTCAGCAGAAATGAACAAAAAACGAGGCCTTTCCAACCGATGCTAAGCACAGATTTCTCGATTTGAACTAATCTTTACTGATTCGTGTCCTGGGGACGGATAACGACCTTCTTACCAGAAATACCACTCTTGTTCAAGTTCAGTGCATTTTCGATTGCGGTAAGCCCCCCAGGAACGATGTGAGGCCGATTTGGAATGAATAAGCCCTGGGAAAGATACCCATCATGTCCGCCCAAAGCTCTTGCAAGGGGTTCACTCAGGGGTCTCAGTGTCGGCCAACTCCCAATCCCAAGAACCTGTCTGATCTCAACATGGGGCTCTTGACTCCGACCTAGTGCCTCGGCTTCAGGGTCCGGGACATCAGGTACGACAACATGAACGGTGACTAGATGGCAGCCAGCTCTTTTCACTTTCTGAAGAATTTGTATTCCAAGCTTCTGGGTCGAAGTTGCGGAAATTCCGTCGAAGACGAAATCAAGGGGGTACTCTCCCGTTGCATCGAACAACGCAGCCGGAGTAGACGCTGAACGATCTAAGACGATATGTGCGCCAAGTTGCTTGAGAAAGTCGTGGTTATTCGAGCTGGCATTTGTGACGATCCGCTCGTAACCCGAAAGGCGTGCCATTTGGATGGCGTATTGTCCCACGGAAGACGCACCTCCGATGATGACGATAGATTTCCCTTTCCCGATATGTCGACCGCCTTCATCCCACGGGGGTATCATTCCGTGGCCCTCTTCGGCATAAAAAGCAGTCACCACAGCCATGGTGGCGAGCATGATGCCTGAGGCTTCTTCGTCGCTGACATTCTGAGGAGTCTTCGACAACAGCTCAGCAGGCATCTTGCAGTACTGCTGAAATGTTGATGACTCGCAGTTGCCGATGATACCCTGAAAGAACACACGTTCGCCGACCCTGAGTCCCTTAACATTAGGACCGACAGCCACAACCACACCCGCTGCGTCAGAGCCGAGGACGGCAGGATAGTCCTTGATAAAAGCATTATAGTCGCGCATTTTATGGTCGACAGGGTTGATGGCTGTTGCGGTGACCTTGATGCAAACTTCGTTGGGTCTCAAAGCTGGCAGCCTACGCTGAACAAGGGACATTTGGGCCTTTGGGATGAGGATCTCGCAGCCCTGGAAAGTTGGTGGAAAGGACATAGTTCGTGAATTTGATTACAATTTTCGAGCTTGCTTATGTTCTATGATCTCAATTCCTATGGGATTCAAGGCTTTTATAGCAACTTCAGCGATCTTCCAGTCGTAATGCGTATACTCAGATCGGGGATAATAAAACACTTAGTGGACATGTTGGTTGCTGTAATCCAAGTTCGACCGGACGCAGCTCGCACTCTCTGCAAGATAATCAGTCCCAAATGATGGAAACTGTCGCTCACCTTATTCAAATCGCGAAGCTCGTCTAGCTCGCTTATCCCGGGTTCATAAAGCCAAGCTAGAGTGCTGCCTAGTGATGTGGAGGCAGTGCCAAAAGATTTGTAAGCTTCATACCCCGCTTCCCAACCGATTGCGACCCCCAGCATGGATGAAGTAGGTGAGGTGCGATGATGCCGCGAGCTGTTGGCGGTTGCCTTACATTAACCTAGGTAGAAGCGGGGCAACATATTTTCCTACCAACAGCTGTAGCCAGGTTTCCCCTCTCTTTGTTTTGAGCTAAATGACGTTTGTGTTCTTATAAATTGTCCTTCCTTTCTGACGCTCGTGACTCTCGAGAGTGCAGCAGGTAATCGACTCCTGCCGACCATGCACGCCAGGAAGCGACGAGCTCGCACAGGGTGTTTGACCTGCAGAGCCCGCCGCGTTAAATGCGACGAGCAAACACCAGAATGTATACGCTGTGTTACTGCCCATGTCGCTTGTGCGGGATATGAGCAGCAGCGTGTTGTTGTACCCGTCAAGCCTCAGAACCGTGCGCGAGGACAGCGACAGATGGCGTCATCAACAGCGTTGTCGCCTATTCACAATTTGCAGAGATTGCGCACCTATGTCTCTGGACCTGAGTTCACTGCAGGCCTGCCGTCGTCATGCTCACCTCTCGAGTTGCAGGGCGCAAACCAGAATTCGACCGTTACCATGGCTGGTCATACGCCATTGGTTGCATTTCCCTCCAGCCCGCATCCGAGTCAGTGCCCCAGTCAAGGCGCCCGGCATGTGCTCGGATATCACCAAGCTCTCCTACGGACAATCCCCATACTGTTCCCCCCTCAGCATCTACACTTCTGGCGAGATGAGCTCTTTCAGGATGCGTGGGGCTGCGACTACCTATATCTGACTCTTGTGGCTTTGGGAAGCTGTCATCGTGCAGCATTGGTGACTGCTGCGGACAGTGAATGTAACCGAACCAATGGTCTTGACATGAAAATCACTGCCGTGCAGCTTTACACTCAAGCACTTCAAGAGCTGGCAAAACACCTGGAGGAAGCTAAGCAGAGTCCTGCGTTGCTCGTGGCAAGTCTTTGTTTGATGGCCTATTTCGAGGTAAGTGGCCTTGTAGTGACCACGCGTTGCCTAGAAGCACTAGCTAAGGATGTTATAAGTCTTTTGGTGGCAACCTTCCTGCCTTCATTGGCCGTGTTCAAGCCGCAGATCATTATTTCACGACGCTGATACCAGTTCGCAAAGGCTTGGACGGTGAGAAAAGGCAGAGCTGTAGGAACCAAGTGCCGTTGCGAGCCTGCCTTCGATCTTTGGCTCAGATATGTTATGTCAGCCTGCCACTCAAAATGATACACGTTGCCACTGCGCAACATTTGGGTGAGCTCTACCTCGAGACAATGGACTCGGTAAATGGATCACCAACAGCTCTGTCAGGCCTTCAAAGCCTCGTTGATATAGTTTCTGAGAATCGGGAGATCAAGGAGCTTGTATGGAGTCCTATCGCTGCTTATGCTCGAACTACATCCGCTCAAGCGATGAAGAGCTTCGAGCAAGAGCTCATAAAATGGAGAAACAGGCACCTCTGTCTCATCCCTGAGCTTGACACGGATAGTCTTGTTGAGGCATTGCTCATCTACGGGTGGTCACAATTCGCTATGCCACCACCACCCTATACGGCTACTACACGCATAAAATCGCTCGCAGCTGCACATTACAGCCTCTACATCGCCCGTATCAAATGGTCGCTGATACTTTTAGAAGACGATCTACCACGAAATAAGCCAATGGCCGAGTTCTACTTCTACGAGGCTCTCCGCCACGCAGCATCTCACGCAGAACTCTTTACTGCTAAAGATAGTGGAAAAGAGATCTACATCCCCTGCGAGGCACTTAAGGTTGGGCTTTTACCCGTACTGCATATCGTCGGCCTCTGCAGCCCTCAACCGCTCTGGCTTGAATGGATCAAGGAATTGAGCGACAAGATCAGTCAGGAAGGTGTTCTCAAAGGACATACCTTTGCTACGAATCTACACTGCTTGCACAGATTCGAGATGTATAGATTTGAAGGCGACGACTCAGCGATGGTGAAGCAATACCCAGAGCCCGCAAAGCGTATCATCTGCCAACTCATCCCCGAGACAGATGGGCGTCATTTCACATCTTTCTTTGCTGCGCCTTCAGCTGAGTACGATCCGCAAACTACTGGTCTGGCTGCATACCGTGTCATAGGTAATGCTCGGTGGAAATGTGGCTATGGGGAAGGTCCTTGCACGCCAGTCGTCAACATGTACGATGACGACGACAAGGCCGGCTTGGAATCGTTTTCGATGGAATGGCTGTACAGCACGCAGCCTGCTCTGGACTGGCTCGCATGGTCCCAACAAAAAGATTTCCACATGGACCGCGCCCTCCAAGACCATATTAGCGGTACCAGACTGCTGTTGGCTGCTGATAATGCTATCGTAGATGGACGTAATACATAGCCATTCAATCTAGATACCTTTTATCAGAGCTAATTTTAGTTTCCACTAAGGCTTTAAGACAAGAGGTCAAGCTTCTATTTCGTAGGAGTGATTGGTCGTTGGACGACCAATGCATCCTGACAGCTCGTGCCATCTGGCATACCTTTACACTGCGCTACTACTAGCGTGCACGCTAATGCCACTCGTATCTGTTGAGATTGTGTTACAATGGTCGCACCAGTTCGTGCTGAGGTTATTGCCATAAGATTAGGCGTAGTGAGGCTGCCGCGCCCAATCACGTCATCAAAATTGAGCGAACTGTAAGCGAGCTAAGCGAGCTGGGCGACATAACCGACGCAAACACCATCAAAGAGAGTTCCGACTTAGCCCATCGGGTTTAAGAAGATGTTCGGGTCACATTAGAAATCACCCACAAGCAGAAGCTGAGAGCGACATCACTACATAAGGCCTGTTCTCCGCTGGCAATGAGTGACACTCACACACTGCTTTCTCATTCCATCAATCTGTGCGCATAAGGCCCAAACTCCGCAGGGCTGGTAAAGGTCTCAAAATTTCTGGTGCGGTATCTGGTTTTTGGAAAGGCGTCTTCGACGATACTAAGCCATGAACTCCTTCGACAAACATGGCTTCCCTGTGGTCAGTCTGTCCCACGACGGCTGGTCCACCGAGGATGAAGCTACCGCCACCTGCTTCTGTGGAGCTGTGCAACTAGTTCTGGTGAGTTCACCTATGCTCCATCTCACACAGATCCTGAACTTGGCTGTTTTCTTCCTCGTGTGTCTTCTCTGAAGTGTCTCCTCGTCTTCCTTCTAAAACCGACTCTAGACTCATTGAGCTGACGTGTATCCATAGCCGCTGCAGAAACCTGGCCTGATAAACCGTCATGTATGCCATTGTATTGACTGCCGCAAGATTGGATCCGCGTTCTACCAATCCAACGTCACCGTAGCGGACTCGCATCTCAAGCACGTCCGTGGCGAGGACAATCTTACCAGCTTCAGCGAGACTGAAACAGTACGTGCCAACGCATCAATGACGAATTATTTCTGCAAAACATGTGGGACTCTCATGTACCGCCGCGGTGCTCGCTTTCCCGAGATGACGATTTTGCGCACTGGTACTGTTGATGACCTGGCCCTGGCGGAGACCAGATTACGACCGCAGGTAGAACAGTTTATCGAGAGGAGAGTGGCCTGGTCGTTGCCGATAGAAGGTGCAGCGCAAGCAATAGGGATGCATCAGCCATCAGATATTGAGGGAATCCCATAGAATATCTAACAAAACTTACCGATTGCATTTGCTAGCGTAACTCCATTATGCTTGAGTGAGGTGCGATCTTCACTGGAAGGAAAGACGATACCCTGAGCAAGGTGCCTGACGGTTATCGCCGAACGTGATCGTGCCGCTCGCCAGGGCTGCTGCAGAGCAGGAGAAGGGCATGCAATAATTTGGCAGTATAGGTATAAAGGAGAGTTTGTTGGAGCGTGCAAGACGTACGCAGAGTGGCTAGGGAGGCAGCACAGAGCGCGGGTTTGGGCGAATACTTTAGCAACGCGATGATTGTTACAGTTCGAATTACATTGTTTTGTAAGAAGTACAGTTAGAGGCAGACAGGAAATAGTAGGATGAAAAGGAGAGTTGAAAGAATTTAGAAAGAAATAGAATAAAGTAACATGCTTACAATGTCTGTAAACGAACTTTGCTCTGGGACTCTACCCAAATCGTCCTAAGACTATTCTCTACACACTTACGTTTGAGCCATTCTCGATAATCTGCTCCAGTATCTCTGTTTGGAGGCGGAATGGCTAAGTCGTACCCTAAAATCTGTACGTCTTTGCCAGTACATATTGGTTTGCATCCTGATACTGAAGCGCCTTGGAAATCCCATTCTCGATGCCAACTAGTGCCAATTGTAGGGAGTGCTCCCTCAGAGATCGCGTATACGGTTTGGTTTTGAAACACATATTTGGTACGTCGACAGGTCGCACAAGAACAAGCGTATCAAGTGCTGTAAGCTCCTCTATGCTTCTCCAGAATCCTTCAGACATTCTTAAGTTTGCCAATCTGGGTTCTTCGTTGAGTTATGACCTAGGTTGCACCAAATATATGGACTGTCTGTCGTATCTAATCAAGGAACAATTGTGGCCTTGATGCATTTCTTCATGCGCACAGCATCAAGTGCCTCATTAAACTTCGTAAGAGGGAATATATGCGTTGTTACACCTCTTACATCCACCTTTCTTCTCTCTAGGAATTCTACCACACGCGGAAGACACCACATCTGTGAGAACGATCTGACAATCGTGGTCTTATCACGGAAGATCTTACAGGTGAAATCTCTATCAGATCTTTAGACGGATACGCCCTGTAGAACATCACTTTACCAATCTTGGTGCATGAGTCGATAGTAAGATTCAACATTCTAGGACAGCGTCGATAACGTTTTGTCAAAGCCACGACGAGCCTGTGTTCGCAAGTCAGCTCACTTATGTTTATTGATGTTTTCGCTGTTGCGATCGAGCTCCGAAAACTTGTCAGCAACGCCGAGTTTAATCCCTAGCTTCATCTTGTCACCGCTTCGGGCGGTTTCTGGACGCTGTTCAGTATGAGCATCTGCGCAAAACATACGCTCGTGGGTCTGATACTAACAAGAAGGGCAGTGGAGCCGGGACGAGGGAGAAGCTGGTTGACAACGTGCACTGCGCATGTAGCGGCTTCGAATAACGAAGCCTCATTCCACAAGCTGACAGAGAAATGGAATTTTGGTAGCTGGTTATACGCAGTACTCTGCAAAGTCTCTATTCACTGTACATTATCTTAATACAAGCCCTTATCTGGACTGACACATTAGGACTTATAGTGAACATAGTGAGCAACAAGCTTCTCGTAGAACAATAACTTTCCTCTGCGGCATAAATGACAGTGTCCGCGCAACTTATATTTGTTAGTTGTAACACTATTACCGATTGCGAAACCTGTAACTCTGGATTCAGTGGCTATGACTTCTCTAGATCTCTGGTGACTAGTAGCGACCGGCATATTGACTCAAAGTCACTGTTGTGGATGTGTAAATCGGTACCGCAAATCTCGTACGATTTTACTGTAATACTTCATCACATACTGTGGATTGAGTGAGAAAGGGTAGCTCCTTACCTTTGATAAGAACCTCGTCGGGATTGGGAGTGGGAACCGGCATAGTGACTAGATTATAATCTTTGATTTTGTTGTAGCGAATCGCTTTCATGGTGGTGGGGATCTGAGGCGACGGTTGTACGAGGATCGTTTGCAGACAAGAATGATGAATGATGAGATAAAGTGGTTGTACGCTCGTGGTCTTTCTAAAAGGTAATTGCTGTCTTTGTGTCCGACGCTAATCTTGCGGAGCAAATAGAGCTTCTGCTTACACACAACCTATGTACTAGGTTCAGCTTCCTGTATAATAGTGACTTGGTTCTAACTGCCTCTTATGGTTTAATATTATAGTGGAGAACGAGTCTTCTCTTTATGTAGATAAGCGATTTTGATTTTGCATCGCACACACAACTGCAGCGAAACATTATGTGCCTAATCAAGCGCAAGGGCGAGAATTGGACAGAATGACATCACTGTTCTGAGTCTTCTATGTATGTATATGCGATTGAGATAGGAGTTCTCTGTCGCTTTCTATGCAAAAACATACCTATCTCGCTGTTGGCTAAGTTAGAACTGAAATAAACACGTCAAGCTCGCCTAATGGAGCTGCATGCTTATGGTAAAAGAAACATATGTTTTCTTCGATGCGTGCGCTGAACATGAAACGGATGACACTAGATGTGCGAAGATACATAGATACAAGAATCGGGCGAAATGCGAGAAAACCTTCTAGCAAAGTATTAGTATCAACAGACCTGTCTGATCGCCATACAAAAGTCATCAAGACTAATGAACGCAGTCACCCACAATGAACTATTTGTGAGTTTTCTAGCCGACAGACATTCTGGCATGCACGCTTCTCCTTCAACTTGTCTTGTGAAAGTTAATGTTAATAAGAGAGGAGTAAGTGTTATAGTGTAGTATTCAATAGATGAGGGAAGCTCGTGTATCAAGTAATGGTTACTAGATGCTAGGAAGGCAGCACTGGAGTATGTAAGCCCAGCTCGTTGGAAGAGAATGGGAGCATACTATACTAAAATCAGCTTATATTCACATTTCGCGATACCAGACTTCCATAAAGGATTACATCGATACTGCTTATCTGCTGCATGCCTAAGACAAAAACCCCAAGCATTGTACAAGCACGAACGTCTGGCGAAAGTGCCTCCCGTAGACTAGATTCCTTCTTGACTGGTACGGGGCTAGAAACAAGGAGAGCTCCGGGTTGTGAGATCAGATTATCTAAGTTAGTTCTGGCCACAAGCGCACGCTTATGCCCATTTTCGACCTTCTCCCGGTCTGCGCTGTCTACTCCGAGGGTATTCTATGATTTGACTACGTCAATCTCTTTAGGATAGCGTACATTTAAGGTTGAGACCAAGACGAAGAGGAAACCTCCGAAGGAGCAGAGGACACTCGCGATGATGTAACGTCAGGGCCATCTAAGTTTGTTGAGTTTGTGCATACTGAGTTGGAGGTTTTGGTAGAGTGTGGAGGTGGGCGGGTGGAAAAGTCAATGGTTTTCATGATATCGCTTACCATGTGACCTGTGCGTCACTTTCCTAGTTGCGCCAATGCTAGCACTCCCTTCGCCAAGAGATTGCGTTTGACCCGATAATAAGAGCTGTCATTTGAATGGCTACCGTGTTGCCGGAATGGCCAAGAATAAAGGGTTGGCAATCACTATGTAGCTGCGGAACGGCATTTATGGGTACGGAGCGACAGTCTTACCTGCGATATAGGCCATACTAAGCAGGAGCTTCTTCGAGATTTTCCTGTGCTCTTTGCCAGTGGGCCCCTGAAATGTAACTGGGACAAGATCAATCTTGATGCTGTGAAAGAGGGCTGGAACTCCAAGACATGTCTTTCTGGTGACCCGATTTGCACCGCGTAGCACTACTCTCTAACAACCTTTTGATAGAGCGGATATTAGGCTTCTAGAGAATCCAGCGTTAAACAACGCGCTGTTAATTTGAGGAGCTAGCTCTACCAACGCTCTAAAGCTCACATAAGTGTCAAATCTCTACCTACTCTCTATAGAATATTACCAGCTCTTTAAAAGAAGAACCCTAACAGCGCATTAGCTGGGATGATGTATAGATAACGAAGGCTTTCTTACCGCATATGCGATGCTGACTGATATTGCTATTAGAAGTGCAACGGCAGAGGTATTGCTATAGGGCAACTTGCTAATGTCTAGTTTGTAGATTCTTCTTGTCACGCATAGAGCATTTCTCCACTATCTAACTGAAAACTGGACTGGAGATAATGCCACCCGAGGTAAGCTTTAGGCTCTTATACATCCCCACCATTTAAAATAAGTTCAACAGCTAGAGTTATACGAATTTGTTAGCACTAAAGACTAACGTTATAGTAAGGGACTGCATATTTAAACTGCGAGGTCTGTATTATTGACTTTACACTAACCTCTACAGAGAAAGATGCGCGTCTTATTAAAACTACAGGAAGCTAAGATGCGCGGGCTACGTTGAAATCAAACAAGGATCCGCATATCAATTTAGAGATTGAATTCTTAAGCTTAGGAGAGTCGTAGCTACTTGGAGACAAGCATTTACACACAGCGCTAGCTGATGATTGTATCTATGTGCAAGAGCGTGTTAGCTTTAGTTGAATTCGCATTGTCTTTATCTCACTTGTGTATTTATTAATTGTAGCGCACAATCTCTGAGACCTATCGTTATAAGCGCTCTAAGCACGGTGTACTTAATGTTTGTGATTGTAGACGTCTCAATTCACTAGTAAGTAAAACGGCATAAATAAGTTCTATTGGCTGGATATTGCAAATTAAACGAGGGTGTAGTTTAGTTGAGCGTTTCGGTTTCTGGATCTATTTTTTGCTTCTCTGAATCTAATCTAGCTAGTGGCTTTCACTCTATTGATGCGCGTGCACATCTGTTAAACCCTTGAAGAGGTGTTAGGATCATTACCTAGACTTGCATGGGGGAAGTTCTTGACCCTCTTCTTGTGTAGTACCAAGGCTTTGATAAGGACATCTCTGCTTACGTTGGATAGAATCTTGTACCCTCTAGACCCCTAATCGGAAGCGGAGCTTGCAGCTTACTATCACGGGTTGCGATTGTGGACGTAGTTGCTTTCAGCATCAAACTCTCTGTAAAGTCTGGGTGGTCTAGAGCATGCCCTAAATTAGTGAAGGCTTTAAGGAACTCGTTTGCGTGGTCTTCTTTGATGAGGCCCAAGACTTGGGAAATACCAATGGAGTAGCACATACTAATAGAAAAGGCATGGCTGTAAAGTAACACGGGCTTAGACGCAAGCTTAAGCATAGGGGACTAAGTGTGTCTAAAGTACACGACGTGGTTTAGATTGGCTTCTTAAGAATTAGGCACTTTCTCTCTAACGACATTGACGATGGCTGCTCTTTGTTAGTACTGCTGATATACATTAAATCTAGGAAAGGACTGCTGGACCAACTCATAGGCGCGAATGTACTTGCAACTTAGCTTGTGCTCTTTGTCTAAGAACCCATTTGTAAGAAAGACCTTCATGTTGATCAAATCCACTCTATGGGCTTGCACAGCCCTAAATGTCTTCAAATTAACACAACTAGTGGTTTCCAAGATTTCAGCTAGGCCATTGCGAATTTCGGCCTCAGGTGAAGACCCAAGAAATGTATTGTCGATGAAAGTGTAAACAGGCTCATGGTAGCCGCCTAGACGGTTATTGAGACCATTCCAGTTCACAGCAACACGGTTCGATACCGAGGCATCAATCAGCCCGATAAGTGTAGTCGGAACACGAACGTGGGGCGTGCCACGACGAAATACAGCACAGGCGAATTTGAGTTGGTTGACAGTTGTAAGATTGTACCAAGCACAGAGGAACGATAGCTCGACTTACCCCAGAACATCCGTCAATAAGCCTCCACTAACAACCAGCACGGGCTCGCGGCGAAGCAGGTCATATTCCACACACATTCCTCAGTGAGTTTCCTGAGACATTTGTGCTCCTCAGTGACGTCTACACGGCGGACTACCGCAGATATTTTATAGTGTTGGAAGTAGTTCTCAATCTTGGGGTCCATTATTCTCTAACTCCGCTACTAAAATTCAATACCTATATCCGCAAAATTGCTCTACTAAACAAATTTTGGTAGCGAAGTTTTCTACATAGGTCTATAGAAATAATCTTCAAAACTTTCTTGCAATAACATCTATGATATGTAGCATAATAACCTTATCTTAGTAAGACCTTAAAAAGTAGTAGGGTGCGCATCGGGTGACCGTGCGCATCGGGTGGCCGAACACGAACACGGTAGCCTATCCAGACGGCCTTGCATAGCAGTAAGCTAGTCTATATACTTTCCGCCCACATATAGTTTCCGCCCACCCGCCACATCACCAGTACTCGGATTGAAGTTGTGATTTTTCAACGCCAACGTTTACAATTGCCACTCTGTACACATAGACTGAAGCGTGAGTGCTGCTGCTGCTGCTGCTGCTGCTGCTGCTTTTTAAGCCTCTTGTTCAGTTAAACGTGATGCCTGCTCAGCTTGTAATGCTGCTGCCTGATTAATAGCAGCCTTAATAGCTTTAATGTTACTATAGCGCTTATTTGGGTTGACTTAAACACGCTTTCTTAAGCGGGTAACCCTAGTACTATCTAGTTAATATTTGAGTTGTTTATTCTCTGATTTAAACTAAGCTGCACGAGTGTTGGCGCTGGCAATAGCCTTGCCTGCCTTGCTAAGCACCACACGGGTGCTTTAAGAGAGAGATTCTGACAAAAGAAGCTGTTAATAAGCCCTATAAAGGGCCTGTGAGCTCTGAGGCGTGGCAAATACGTTATCTATAGGTTGAGTAGATAGAGGAGGCGTGACAGGTTGGCCTGATATCTGAGATGAGTGTAGTACGAGGCCTAGGTTGTATGGGCATAGGCCAGCAGCCTTCTACCTAGCTTGTATAACTCTCTTAGATAGTCCTTCCTCTCTTGCTTTGTTGTATGAGGTGATAAACCTCTCCTTCTTAATAGGTGCTGCGTTATTAAGTGCTAAGAGTGCTTAGATCTGACTACGGTAGTAGGTTTTAACAACGGAGAATGGAGCTGGATCCAGTGGCTAGAGAACGTGCAAGGCATAAGGTAGGAGGTATAGAAGATAGATCTAATGCTGCCGGCAAGTCCACATAAAGTTAATAGAAGTGTAGGAGCTGTGGCTGTCTAATAGTAGTAGCTGCCACCCACCTTGTGAAGGTGTAGTATTTAGTATGAATATCTGTTGTAGCCACTTAGATCTAATTAAATTTAACGTCTACCTATTCTCTAATGTTGTATAGAGCTAATTGGGCACCTCTTGTGCTAGAAACTACGTAGTTTGTAGATACTTGCCTTTAAAGATAACTAGGCATTGGAGCTTGGTGCTGGTGGTGGAGATAGTCTCTAGAATTAATACCTACTCACGATTCTCTAGTGATTTGATATAAGCCTTCTTCTTTAATGAATTGGCAATCACTCTGGTGTTGGTACATACCCTAAGACTAACACTAATCTTATCTATATTCTATATGTCTTTATACTGTATGCCTAGCTTAATCTAAGTACGCTTAAACAACTCTAGAAACACGCGAATTGTCTTATAGTTAGCTGCTGTAGTCCTTGCATTCTTAATTGTTTGGCTAATGATAGAGGCAACGCGTGGGTTTTGTGTGATAAAATGGGGTACCTATAGATGCCTGAGTAGCTTGTAGTCGCTGTTTATGTAGAGGATTTGGCTAGCTATCTCTTGTACACGCGGATAAGATAGTGGCTGTGCACGTAAGTTCTCTTTAAGTATCCACTCTACTAGAAACTCCTCTTGCTCTGGCGTTAAACGTTGTTGATTTAAGTGAGCTATCGCGTGTGGTTGTTGACCTTGCAGCCGACCGCGTAGCGTGGATCGGGGGATCCCCCACGCCTCAGCCGCCTGCCGCTAGCTCTTAAAAACACCAGAATTGAGATCGTGGATAGCGTTTTGGATAGCAACTTCCTTAGGATCCTTTTTGACAACGTTGTGGTGCTGTAATAGAGCTGCAAAAACTAGGTAACGCGTTGTGGCGGGTGGGCGGAAACTATATGTGGGCGGAAAGTATATAGACTAGCTTAGCTGACCTTATCTCGTATAACCGATAACCGAGCTCTGCACGCAAATCTTCTTCTGATGAGCGTACGTATACCACCACGTCGCACATATTACCTGCTGTGCCATCCACATTGCGCGATAGAGGCATACCTCTTACCATGACTGCAACGTCTCGGGTACAATATGTCTACCCTGCACTTGTAGCGTCCCAGATTCGGATTCTGATCTTATATCCTTCTTTCAATCATGATGCGCCATTAGAATTCTCCTTTCATTGCGACGACCTCGAGGATGTGCAAGGCAGATACGAAGCTATTTCGTATACTTGGGGAGAACCAAGCTTAGACTCTGTCCTTCTCCACCGAGATGGGTCACACGTGCTTATTACCCCAAATCTCGACTTTGCCTTGCGACGTTTGCGATACCGACTTGATAAGAGATGGCTTTGGGCAGATGCGGCGTGTATCGATCAGGCTAACCCACGTGAAAAGGCGCTTCAAATCCCTTTGATGGATAGGATCTATCGAGGCGCAAACAGAGTGCTCATTTGGTTAGGCCGTGGAGGCGGAGATGATGAAATTGGGATGCGTCTCCTAGGGAACTTGTCGTTGGTACCGAAAAGAACTGTTCCACGACCTACTGCCGAGCCTGGCGGAGCGGGATCCTCCTCGAATCAATCGGCGGAAGAAATGCGCTGCATTCAGCAAGTCTTCGAACTCCCATGGTTTCGTCGCATCTGGACTATTCAAGAATGTGTACTGAATGTGGATGCTGTTCTAATGTGTGGGCAAACAGACTTGTCCATGGCGAGAGTCCTTGCTGGTATGCGTATCATCAGAAGTACGGATCGCATGAAACAGATCAATTATACCCTCGGATTTGAAGCTTTTGGAAATACAGCGGACCTATGGACAACGTATGCCCTAATTGAGGCTGACAACGAACCTCAACTCCAAACGCAATCCTCCAAGTTCGATATTCTTTCTTTAGTCCACCGATTCTCGGGACACCATTGCAGCGATGATCGAGACCGCATCTTTGGCTTGTACGCTTTGGCTTCTAACATTGCGCCTGCCACGTTAGGGGACGCAGAGGTCCCAAAAAGCCACGGTGTCGTGTATTTGGATGTGAACTACACGTTCGATACACAAGCTACATACTTCGATTTTGCAATCGCGTGCATGAAGAACAACATGACTGTGAGGATCTTAGCTTCTGCTTTGCAGCGTCTAGGTCCTTCCGACCAGCCAGGATGGCCATCATGGCTACCGGACTGGCGGGTGACGCCCAAGCCTTTAGTAGCACTCTCGGAGTATTCTTCGTCGAAGGATATCATCTACATATCGTTTGCCGGTGAAATTCGCGACCAGAAAATCAAATTGCAGGCCGGCTGGCAGCCTGTGATCGATTTCAAAGGCCCGAGACCGTGCCGCGCGAAATTTGCCACAATCGCTGTCATTAGCAAAACAGCAACGACAGCTTACTTGGAAGACTGTCTGAGTTCAGCTCTCAACGTGCGGGGTCCATCTTTTGATCCGAAGGATCGTTTCGCCCGAGACCCAGCAAAAAGGCTGTTTCACATGCTATATCGCTTCCTTCACCAGGACACACCTGAGCTTACCGACTCTTGTGGGTGGATCGAGAACTTACTGACAGACTGGCGGTCAGGGAGAGCAGTTTCTCCCACATCAGATGAATGCAAAACCCCACTACCAGATGGGTTGGCTAAAATGACGAGTCATCGCAGTTTCTTTGGCGCCTGCGATCCAGCGTTCGATTGGGATGAGGCGACATCATATACCGCAGGCGAACCTATGTATGGTTGGGGTCCTGATACAATTGAGGAGGATGATGAGCTGATCATTGTCTCTGGAGGCGACCCTAGTCATCCAATGGAACGTGACATTGGCTCATGGCATCCTAACCCCATCATGTACGACTACTACGCGCTTGTTGTCCGTCGCATTTGCGATACCGACTCAAGCCAACCTTCTGAGTCAGATTCTGATACAAGTTCTGATACAGAGAATCACTCCCCTCTCCAATCTGACGACGACACGACATCTAGTCACCGCTCGTCCTCTCCATATAGTCCCAGCTCTGAGCCACGAGAGACGCGATACCGGTCTTGGACCGATCTTACTTGGAACTACAAAGCAGGTATTGCGTCGTATCGTCTTGTAGGCGATGCATACCTGTGTAGCAGCGCTAAAAGCAATCTCGACTACGATTATACTACCTCGCAGGTCAGCATCTGGATGGAGTAAGATTGAAGAGGCGAAGAGAAAACTAAAAATGTACTCTCTGGTTAATAATATTTAAGCAAGGCCCTATAGAACTTTAATATTAGTCTCTACACTAAGATTACAAGGCTCTTTTATTGTATATTACTAACATAATCTATATATAAAAGAATTTATAGACGAGAGAACATTTATACTAAGTCTCTACTAAACTACTCTTTTCTAAGATAGTAACAACATTAAGCTCTAAATGTTGTTAGAGAATTTTTATAATTAGAGCTAAGATATTTAGAAGATAGGTATATTTCTAACCTATCTACTCTAAGATAACAAGAGAGGCTCTTCTTATAGTAAAATTAGCTTAACATTGCTTAGCGTTAGAGTTTTACACTAAAATTAAGAAGATAACTTATTAAACTTTATATATCTAATTTATTAAAAACAAAGTGCTATATAATAATTCTACTTATATAAAGTCTTCTTATACGTGTCTAAATATATAAGGGCTTAGCTTAAACCTACCTTAGCTACACAGACTAAAAAGGTATAGTAATCTATTAGATAGATTAACTAGGGTTTAAATAGTATAAATACCTATAATAGTATACCCCTTTTCTTTAAGGCTTAACCTAAGACTCTGCTTAGATAAGCCTATTGCCCTTAGGCGCTACCCTTAATATATAGTACTAAAGCCTATAACGCCCCTAGGCACTTCTCTTAATAATAGTAGATAAGGCTATACCTCTAGAGCTTACCCTTAACAAGCTAGCTAACTAGTTAGGTTAGGTACCTACTAGAGTAAGGTAGTACTCTAAACTTACACCTATAGGCAGCGTAGTACCCTCTAGCTCCTTAAGCCTAGGTTGCTGCAAACGCTGCCTAGGACTAGGCTAGGCTTAACCTAGGTCTACTACGTAGCTATACTAGACCTCCTAGTAGTAATAGTATAGTAGCTAAAGGGCTCTACCTTATGCTTTAGTAAAATAGCTAGCTTAGCTATCTAGGAGTAGTAGTAGGTAAGAATTAAACCTATAACCTATACACGCTTCTAGGATCTAATAGATTACTCTATAAGGGCTTAGCTTAAACCTACCTTAGCTATATAGACTAAAAAGATATAGTAATCTATTAGATAGATTAACTAGGGTTTAAATAGTATAAATACCTATAACAAAATATTACACTAGTAGTGTTATTTATAATAAATTATAGATCTACTAATATATATTACAATCCTAAGAAAGAACTATAAGGTAGGACTTTATTACTAATAATATAAATAGAATTAGTGTAATACTTAGCCTATCTAAGATAATATACAACTATAGGGGTAATTTACCTCTAAAATAGGCTTAGCGTAAGTGCTTTTCTACTCTAAATAGCAGGTCCTTACTACTAGTTTATTTAGCTAATTTATAAGCTATAATATTTATTTTTATTAAACTAACGTTAATAGTTATCTTTATAGTGCTGTAGCTATATCCTATACTAATTACTGTTAGGTCCCTAGTCCCTAAGTGCTCTATACTAAGGCTAAAGGCCCTATAAATAGAGTAGGGGTAGCATACCTATATAATATAGCTAAATCGTTCTAATTATTTAGTAGTAATTTGTCTATCTATAACCTATAAATATACTCTCTACCTTTAAGTGCTTAATAACGTGTTACCTCTTCTAAAAGAGATCCTAATAATTATAGCATTATCTAAGCCTCTTAAAGGTTAAAAACAGAACTAGAGCTAGAAAAAAAGTTAGTAAGGCACAGAGCCTATAAGATAGAGTAGAAGTAGATAAGTCTAATACTGCTACTTGCTTAGGTATAGGGGTAATAGTAGTAGCACTATTACTGTTTAAAGTTAAGGTACCTATAGTTAAGGTACTATATTTAGTAAGGTTGTAAAGATCTACACTAATTCTAAACTAAGTTTTAGTAACTCCCTCTAATACCTTAGTGTACTATACCTACTATAAGGCCCTCTAGAGAGTAGAGAAGCTACTATAAATAGAGTGCCTATACTATAAAATATATCTAGCACCTCTATAAGCCTTTTAGTAGCTTTAGAGTAGAGTATAGAGGGCCTTCTAGCTTTAGCTTACTAATTTAGAGTTTTAGTAAGGGCTACTTACCTAATTTAGAGTTTTAGTAACCTTCTTCTTACTACTACTAACTCCTACTACTAACTCCCCCCTAGTAGCTACAATAGTAGCTAGATAGTACTTACTTATAGGCTATGCTACTACTACTATGCTAGAAGAAAGGCCTAGGAAGTATACTACTTTAGCTAATAGCAAAGTAGTAAGAAGAGCCTATAATTAGTAGTACCTACCTATATCTTAGCCTTAGGGCCCCCTCTAATTTATTGCCTATAAGCCTCTCCTCTCTAGAGGTATACTCTACCTAATACCTACTAATATAGGGCTTTAAATTAGCGCTAATATACTAGTTAGAAGTAGTATAGAGCCTTTATAAAGTAAGAGCCTAGAAGGTACTAGGTAACTTTAGTAGAAACTACCTATTATACTAGAGGCTAGTAGTACTACTACTAGCCCTAAATTTAGCTAGGAGGTTATATAGGTAGAGGCTAAAGGTTTAGCCTAAGCTGTAGAGTTAGATATATAAAATACTAATATTTCTAAGCACCTATAGGAGGTAGAGGCTGCTAAAGTAGAAGTACCTACTAGCCTACTTTCTATAAGTAGGTCTAGTAGTAGTACTTTTTAGTAGTAAGGTTCTAGCGCTGCAGAGGCAAGTAGTAAGGCTAAATTAGCTACTATTACTATAAACTAGCTAGTACTAGCTACTAGCCCTTAGTTAGCTACCCCTATAGGGAGTAAGAAGTAAAAGAGCCTATTTTCAGTTTAGAAAAATACCTTATCTACCTACTTTTCTCTCTCTACTTCTTTACTATACTAGCCTATATTTAGCCTAAATACTAATCTAGAGCTTTAGTTACCTGCTAGCTAGCTTTCTTATACACTACGCTAGCCTAGCTTTAGCTCTATTACTAATCTAGAGCACTAGTTAATTACTAGCTAGCTCTCTAAAACACTGTGCTAGCTATAAGCTAGCGCTAGCTACAAGCTAGCGCTAGCTACTTAGCTAGTACCCTCTTCTCTTCTAGTTCCTTCTTAAGTAGAGAGGAAGAAAGTACTATACTAAAGCTTACTAGATATCTACTTAGCTTTACTAGCTACACCTATAAGGAATATGCTATAGTAAATAAGCACTACTTAAGGTACTACTAGTAGGCAGAGGTCTACTCTAAGTACTTCTTACTTAAGTAAATTACTAAGTTACTATATAGGACTTATACTAGGGTAACTCTACTTCTAGATACTCTTAGTAATCCTAGTTTTATAAAGGCTAGAATTCTTAAAGCTAGCCTTACTAGTAGCTACTAAGCTGCCTTTAAAGGTATAAGTTCTACTACCTAGCTATAGAATATTAGCACATATAATAAGGGTCTTCTACTAAGCCTCTATATAGATTAACACTATAATTATAGCTATAAGTCTTAAACCTCTATAACTACCTTTAATATTAATAGCCTATACTACTTTCCTACTAGCCTTAGATTTATAAAGTAAGGTATTAACTAGTTTATAAAGGCTAGCCTAGTACTAAATATTATAAACAATGTCTACTTTTCTCTATAGGTACTAGCTTACACCCTAAATAGGTAGCTCTATATAGTTAGGTAGGACCTATATAAAATCCCCTATTATTACTTTAGGACTACTATTAGAATAAGCTCTATATAGATATATATCTTCTTCCCTAAGTTACACATTTAAAGTGCCTATAAGTATACTACCTATATTAGTAACAACAATTATACTCTTTAGTTTAATAAAGTACTTATGCCTACTTTCTAGTCTACTATAGGGAGCTTAAATACCCTTTAGCACTACCTAGCTTCTACTAATATTATCTTTCTAGACGCTACTACCTAGGGTGCTAAAACTTTTAGTAAGAAGGAGTCTACTAGAGAGTAGCTACTTAAGTATACTATCTAGCCTAAATTTCTATACTAGATCTAGGTCTCTCTTATAGACAGGGTTGCTAGTAATAAGTAGTTTAGTTAATTTAAAGGCCTTACCTTATTTACCTATTTAAAGAACACTAAACTTAAATATATATCTAAGGGCCTTAATATAGCTAGCTAGAGGTAGAGGTATTCTTAGGCTAATGTTACTAACACATAACACTACTAGCTAGATAGAACCTTTATTAATATTAGAAAGTAGGTTACCTTAGAAGATAGCAACCTATTAAATTACCTAGTGCTAGATTTATATAAGGCAGAGGTGTATCTATAGAAAACCTACTACCTTAAAGCCTACTACTAATTCTAACTTGTTAAGCTACTAGATAGCAAGCTAGTAAGGGGCAACCCCTGCTAAACACGCTATCTATATACTACTATAAGAGATAGTAGGGGTTAGATGCTCTTTGCCTCTCTAAGCAGCAAAGAGCAAAGTAATAGGCTTATATATTCTTAATTCTATATACTAATAAAGACGCCCTTTAACACTACTAAGGCTTATATCTTTACCTAAGATACCTTAGAGAACCTTACTCTTAATTCTAGCTATATACGTTTACTCTAGTAAGAAGGGGGTAGTTTAACCTTCTCTAAACTAGTGCTAAAAACAGCCTATCTCTATATAAAAAGGTAGGCCTATATAAACCTTAGGGACAACCTAGCTTGTTTATATAGGGTTTATAAAGAGTATTATATCTTAGTTACTATACTAGACTTAATTAAGAGTAAATAGGTTAGGGTTAATCTCTATAGCAGCCCTAAAGAGAACCCTAGCCCTATAAGGCCCTACTATATTATCTCTACTATAGAGCTGTTTAGCTTTCTACGCGCTTAAATTAATAAGTACTACTTTCTATTTAAACATACCTACGCTAGTAGAGGTAGTATAGTCTTATTAGCAGAGTAGAACGTTATACTTATTACTCTTAGGGCGCTTTAATTCTATTATAGTAATAGTATAATTTTATAATAGCTACTTCTCTATAAGAACTACTAGGAGCGTATATAAGAGGGGTAGATCTATATAGTAGAGAGCCTTAGGATGCAGGCTTCTATTAGATATAGTAGCTTAGGCTAGTTTCTCCCTAAGTTTAACTAGGCTACCTTAAGGGTAAAGCCCCCCTATAGTAAAAATATAATAAATAGCTATCTACTTCTCTATACAGAGTATAAGAAGAGGTAGTATGCTATTAAGGACCTTTAAAGTGTGTTTATGCGCTTAGATTAGGCTAAGAAGTAGTTTTAAAAGCATAGGATTAAGAACAATCTAGTACTACTCTACTAGTAGCTAGAGTATTTATAGGTTCTTATTCTAGAGTAGTTTAATATAGACTTGTAGAAGATAGTGCTAGTAACCTACAAAATAAAAGAAGAGCTATTAGAGTCTAGTCTTATACTAGGTAGAAGAGTAGTATACTACTACTCTACTATATATAAGTATTTTCTTACTAATAGCTAGCTAGGGCCCCCCTATGTTGTTACTAGAAACTAGACTACCTATACTACTCTAACACTACTTCTCTATCTTCTCTTCTAGCTAGATAAAATAGGCTAAAAAGGTTAGGAGCATAAGCTATACTAGGCTGTACTAAAAAGGTATATTAGTCTTTTAAGTAGAGAGCTAGGCACCTAGAAAGCTTAGACTTAGCTAGACTTATTCTTCTATCTTGTTTACTTAATATACTAGGTCTTGCCTTATACTACTAGCAACTTATTTATTAACTTTATAAAATAGTTATAGAGTAAGAGCCTTATTAGGTACCTTACCTAGTTCTTATCTATATATACAGACCCTAAATATATTATAGTAGGAAAGAGAGACTAAAATCTAAGCACTCTATGTATGCTTATAGGCTAAGCCTATACCTATTTCTAAGGGGATACTTACGCGCTAAATATACCCTAGATAGCTACTAATCTTATTCTAGTATATAAGTATATAGGCCTTAAACTGTTTAGCACTAGTAAGCTAACTAATAAGTTTTAGAAATTTAGTAGAGTAAATCTAGGATATAGCTACTAGTCCCTCTATTAGGAGTTAGGCCTACTACTACTTCTTATAATATAAGAGAGGGTTTAAAACCTTAGCCTTAATAAACTTAAAGAAATTTTAGCTAAAAAGTTATAAGACTTATAGGGCCTAGGTAAAACTACTATGCCTAAGCTCTAGCTAGGCTTATAAGCTGCTATATCTCTATCTAGGTAGGCTAGAGATAGTAGTAGTACTAGAAAAACACTAACCTTCTAAAGACTAGGCTGCTAAAGGTATCTGCTAATTAACTATTTCTTTTAAGCTTACTATAGTAGTAGTAATAGAGAGGGCTCTATAAACACCTCTAGAGAAGTTACTAAAAGTAACTATATACTCTTAGTAGATAGTTCTTATAGTAACTAAAGGCCTTCCTATAGGCTATCTTTGTTTTATATTAAGCTAAATAACTATTAATACATTCTATACACATGTAGTTAGCTTTCTACTTAGTTAATACTAAGTAAAGGGGTCTAATGTATAAAATCTAATATATGTAAAATCTAGTATATATTACTAACCTATTTCTTAATATAAAGTTGCTACTAGCTAACTTAGGCTTCCCCTTTTTATACGTCTTATAACAGCCTTTTATTTATTAAAATCCTTCTAGCCTAGTTACTACTATTTAGGGGACCTATACTAGTTAGTAAGTAAGCTCTATAGTAGGAACCTATCTCTAATGCCTAGTAGCCTGCTAGGTATAAAAAATACAGAGATTAGGGCATTTCTAGTTCTTTTAGACAGAATTTTAGTAACTAGTATAATAGTTATACTAGATTTATACTTTTAAGATACCTTAGAGTTAGCCTAGAGGCCTATTCTATAGTGTTAACTTAGGGAAGTAGGTAGCTAATAAGTCCTATCCTAAGTCTTCTCTTTAATAACGTACTAGAGGTTTTAAACACTCCTTACTAGGTTTCTTAGAGGTAGGCATTATTAATAATAGCTCTAGATTACTCTACTAGCTTATTTAGGGGAATAACTAGCGGTTTAGAATAACTAGTAGTTTTTTTTTTTTTTCTTCTTTTTCTCTTCTTTTCTAGCTGTTTCAGCCTCTTCTAGGTAAGTAGAAATAGTTATACTAGATAGCAATTGCTAGTAGATATCTCTAGAGAGAATAACTAGCGTTTTTTCTTCTAGGTAATTACTAGAGGGAATAACTAGCAGTTTAGAATAACTAGCGGTTTTTTTTCTTCTTTCTTTTCTCTTCTTTTCTAGCTGTTTTAGCCTCTTCTAGGTAAGTAGAAATAGTTATACTAGATAGCAATTGCTAGTAGATATCTCTAGAGAGAATAACTAGCGTTTTTTCTTCTAGGTAATTACTAGAGGGAATAACTAGCGGTTTAGAA